>CAIGRR010165974.1:0-15759 GCA_903798365.1 Fraxinus sp. 1973-6204
AGAGTTCAAGTTTCAATCTCTCACGAAGTAAAATTAACAAAAAGTAAAGCATGGTTACACTAGAATACAATGATAGATGTAGATCCAAATTTATGAATATCTCAACTTAAATCATCTACAATGTCGATTGATTTGAGAAACTGATTGACGCTGCCTCCAAACGTTATATGCAGCGATTGAAAAAACTTTGTCCCACATAGCCACCAGCCATTGAGAGGGTCCTCATGATTTGGTTCCTGCACAAATACAAGTCCCCAATTAGAGAGTAGGATTAAACTAAAATGAGTAAAACTAAAATCGAGCCTTTTGATGTATAAATCTTCAATCAACTATTTACCAAATCAACCAACTTGCATCAAACATGAAGCAAATGATTATTTGTATAATGATCAAACAATATTATTGAAAGAATATACATGTCAAGGGGTTGGAAAATAAGAGAGCACAAATCTTGATTACTTCTTGTGATGTAATGCCCCCAACAAAGACAGCCACATCATGAAGTTCTGCAGCACCATATCGGCACATCTCATTAATAAGGTCTTCTGTTAAGGTTGACCCATTGCAACCCAAGTCACCAAATAGCGCAAATGCTATTGTTTTCAATCTGGATATGTCCTCATCCATCTCACTGCAGAATATTTAAGAACAATTTTGTAGTCTCAAGGTAATGTGGTCAAACGAAACACAGAGATATGTAGCTAAGGCTTTAGGTTTTACCCCTGAAATTGCTCGGGAGAACTATTGTAGGTTGCAGCATAACGATCTGCAGCTCATAGAAGAATATAGAACCCCACAGTAACACTGAGGTATACAGTGCAAACAACAGTAAGTAAATGAGATTTTCAATTTTTGTTAGAGAAAGAAATTCACGCCGAGTATTATATCAAGTTTGCTATAACCTCAGGTTTTCCAATCGATCACCTTTTTCTTTGCAATAACCAACTCGTTAATGTGCATGACTTGAGGTAATTAGCTGGATTTTGAGAAGGTTACCAGACCTTTGCCAATTCCCTCAACATTTGTACAACCTTATCCTGTCCCTGAACATTAGTCCATTTCAGCATATCAAAATGAGTTTTTTTCTTCCTTATGATATCAATCTTAAACTACAGCCACAAAATTCATTTTTCAGCCCTGATCAGAAAATATTTGCGACTTCATCACCCATTCAACTTATTCACTCTTATTCAAAAAAGTATGTACCAATTTATATATTCTTCCCAATTACAGGTAAAGCATTAAATTCTTAATTCTTCCAAAATTCATCACATTTCAAACAAAAGATACTCCTTTTTTTTTCCAATCAAACGCCACCAAAAGTAGAACTTTTCATTATTAAATCAAACATAAATCACACATCACAATTCACACCTTCAAAAAAGAAGGTACTCATACCACTCAACCATTGATAGTCATTCACAGCTTCCGCAAATAACCTCTTCTGGGACAATTGATTCCTATTTTCAGTCAACAAAAACTGACATTAGTACAAATTAATTCATTGAAACTAAGAAGATTAAACAAACACGAACCACATTTTACTGAACTATAAATTTCACTTTAAGATTCAAATACTTTCCCCTTTTTAACAATTGTGGCATATCCTTTTGCATTTAGGCTTTAGCAAATCTTCAAAGTACAATAATTGTGGCTTGCAACCACATTTCTCCAATTTTTTCCTAATTAAGTGATAACATGAATTCCAACTCAGTTATGAGTGGATTCTAAAGTTGATTTTAGTATATCTATCAAATTTCTAAATCAGCCGACTCCTCAGGTCCATCACAAAAGAACATTGTATGACAGGTGACCAGAAGGGTCTGTGACAATGGGCTAAAAGAAAGACCGACTCAAGAAAATCAGGCACCCGAAAGCCTAACCAAGAGCTACTCAACTTCCCAACCTCACTTTGCATTACAACCTACCCATTGACAACCAAAATCTCCAAGTCGTATCCCTATTCTTACAACCACTTTAACATAAACGACCCACACATTTTTACATCCTTCAATCGGAAATAAATTTTAACCTGAAAGAAACTTTGGTTCTGTTATCGTATTCCCAGAAAAAACTTGGAAACTAGACCATCAACAGAAGGCTTTTCAACAACCAAGTTAAAATATTAGGCAAAAATATAATTGCAGAAATACCCTAATCTTCTTTTCCAACTTTTACAATTCAAATTATTCTTTGTTTCCAAGAAAACAATGAAACCCTAGCCAAAAAAACAATTAACAGGAGGCAAAGAAGAGCTTAAGAAGTATACCTAGAGTGAGAAAGCAACTTTGATAGCTTCAACATGGAGCAACAACGAGAGAATTCCTTCAGGTTGTAGACTCAGTAGTCGCACACACTACACTAATCTCTGGAATTTTCTTTCCGAATACAGGAAAAGCCGGCGTCGAGAAGAGAGAAGCCGACGGGGGGCAAGAGAGAAGAAGAGATGGGACTTTGAGTCAAGAAGAGTGAAGCCAAGGACAAAGGCTCAAAAACGGTGTTTCCCGTGTTTTCGAATTTTTACTGTATATAATACTGAAAACGTCCAAACCTAGATTTTTCTTGTTTTGGCGTTTTTAGTACAACTTTCTTTTTTGTTTTCGAAAACGCGTTTTCGAAAATAGAAAGAGAACGCGTTTTCACTGTTTTAGAAAACTAAAAATAGAAAATGACCCGAAAACGACAAAGAGAACAGGGCCTAACACTTCTAAGTTCTTATGGGAGAATATTATCAGCATGTTTGGAATCCCCCACTTGATTGTATCTGACAATGGGTGGCATTTCGATAACAAGAAAGTTAGGGACTTATGTGAGGAAGTAGGAATCAAGAAGCATTTCTCCATCCCCCATTATCATCAGGCTAATGGACATGTGGAAGTTGTCAATAAAACCATCAAGTACACGCTCAAAAGGAAGTTGGATGCTTCCAAAGGGGCTTGGGTGGATGAGTTAGCTCAGGTCCTATGGGCCATCCGAACCACCAGTAGGATGGTTACAAAAGAAACTCTTTTCTCTATGGCTTATAGATTAGAGTCTATGAGTCCAGTTGAAGTAGGTTTTCCCTCTCCTCGTCGCTTACAGTTCAACGAAATATCTAATGACGAGTTGATGATGTGCGAACTTGATTTCCTTGGTGAGAGGAGAAATGAGTCCCAAGTGAAGTTATATACCAATGAAAGATGACCTGGTACTACAATCATAAGGTCAAGAAGAAGTCATTTCGTGTGAATGACCTTGTATTGTGAATAGTATTCCCATCCTCTAAAGAGCCAGGAGTGGGGTCCCTACTGCATGAGAGAAGTTGTTCGACCTGGAACCTATAGGATTAAAAGTTTGGATGGTAAGGCACAACCCATCCTTGGAATGCAGAACACCTAACGTGGTACTAACGGTAGAAGTGTAAATGCTCAATTCGTATACAGTTTGTTTAATTCAATAAAAGTATCCTTGTTATAATTTTTGAAAGAAAAGAAAAGTACCTCCCAACGATAAAGGTTCTAGGAGAAGCCTTTGCCTAATAAGCTACCCACCAAGCATGGGCATCTCAACAAAGAGATGGATGCCAAAAGGGATCACTTCCTTACTCGCCGAAGTGGATAGTACTTGTTCCCCAATGACAAAAGTCATGAAGGAAGCCTCAGCATGGACAAACCTTTCAACCTTATGCTAAGGAAAGATAAAGTACAACAAAAAAAAGCATGCGAACTCCTAACACTATTACAATTTTTTAACAAAACAAACTTTAGCAAAGGCTAACACACGTAAAAAAGCAATAACATAAGCAAAATGACATAAACAATCAGAAAATTAACACAAATATAACAAAAGAATTTTCATTCATTCGAGCTTGTTACATAGAGGGAAAAACCAATTACAAAAAAAATGGCTAAAACTAAGTGGAAGGGTTGGGCTGGCTGTCAATGACTAGGACAATGGCATAAGGAGCCACTGCTTCATTCTCAGTATTTTCACCCCCAGCCTCTTCATCATCTTTGAGTTCTATTATATTATTTCCATCAGTTAGGGTTTGGGGCTCACCTTTTTCTAAGAATTTGAACCTCAACTCCGAGCTATTGAAGGATTGGGAATGAATCTCAATCCACTCCACCACTTCAATGTGAGCAATTCCGTCGGCTTCGCAAAATGTTGATATTTTTAGTTCGGTGAAAATTGGCTATGTAATGCTTCACAGCATCCTCACCAACAGATTGGGCTTTACCTCAAGCCGTCTCCACCTCTTTAGTCAAGCCACTGATTCTGGAGCTCAACCTCTCCACTTACTGTTTTAGAGAGACACACTCTTTATTTAAAGCCTCCAGGCTTCGGCAGCCATCTTCTGATGCACATTCAAAGTCTCCACTCCCTTAGTCATGGAAGCCACTTCACTATGGGACAAGTGGACTTCTTTCTTCAGATTTTCAATCTCTGCTAAAGTAGAGGCGAGTTTCAAAAATACCTCAGCCTGTTTATTCTTGATGGACTAGGCATTGGACTTGGCCTTCTTAGCTTCTTTATCAGCCCTAGAGATTTATGGCATTGAAGTTTGATCTTTGTAGGATGTCCTCCTAAATGAATAATGGCTCAACCAATAATTCGAAAGATGTTTGGAACAATTATGGCGTGGGTATATATAGTATAATTGTTTGAGGTTGTATTGGACTGTAAAATGTTATAAAATTGCGAAATAGGGTTTGGATACGAGCACTCATATCATGTTAAAACCGCCCAAGTTCTTAGAGGGCGGCCAACGAGCTATCCTAGAGAAGTCGTCAATATTTTCATCATATATTTCTCTTCAAATATCGAATTAAGTAATACAAAGTGCATTGAAAAGTTAACATAAAGGGATACAATTCTTTGAGAAATATGATTTTTCCAATTCGAATGTTTTTCTATGAAAAAAATGTGTCACAGCCTATGACTGAGAATTTGTAGCATAACCTGGGGGACTTTGACACTCCTTTGACTTCTAATTGTATTTTATTGATCATATGTGATCTTGTTGGGCATTCCATGATCTTCATGAGCCCACATTGAGTGCTTCCATGACACTCCCAACACCCGACACCTCGACCCTAATTACAACTCAATAAATTATGATTTAGATACGAAACTAGCCATTATACTTTGGACCTTTGGTATTCCATGACAAAATCTATTATTTCAAAATTAAAATTAACACAACCTAACACTATTAAACCAAAGACTCATTTCTGAACAAATTACCTTCGGTTTGTCCATTTTGATTTTTTGACATGGTAGGCTTTAGAATTTCCAAGGTAAGTGATGCTAATGGATTTAAAATTAAATTGAGATTCTTACATTTGAAAAATAATTTTTGTTCAAACGATTATACGAGGTAAACTTTTATCATGCATAGAAGTTCGTCACTAGAGCTTTCAATAAGTCATTGCTAAGGATTAAAATATCTTACCTTGACAAGTGAATTCAAACATATAGTTTTAATATCCTAGATTGATTTGGCGCGAGTGCATGATTTGTTGCTTGAATTTGAATTTGGCGCAAGTGCTTGATTTGTCTCCGATTGTTTTGGCTCGAGTACCCGATTGAGAATACTCGATTTCCAAGCTTGACTGTGAATGCTCGATTTCCATCGAGTTCGTAACATGTAACAATGAAGACTCGAATATAAATATTAGATATAAAAATACTTTGTTTGTTATAATCAAAATATAAGATCGATCATAGGTCAACAATTTCCCCCTTTTTGATTATAACAAACAAACGATGATTTGTAATACGAAAAATACTTTATCTCATATAATTCGTAAATTTCTATACCATTCCCCCCAACTTTTATAGATCAAGCATTCCTATGATATTATTCCCCATTTTTTTATACAAGTCAAACATGAATATCATCGTACATATGTTTTCCCTCTTTTTGGTATAAGCAAAAAGAATCTGAAGTAGGGAATGAAAACAACCATTGGCAAAAAGAGTGAGATCTAAAGCATTACCCAAAGGAAGTCGCATAAAATTGAAATCATAGTGAAATATTCATCATGAAACAAACTAAAGCATAGAAAAACATTAAAAGAAACATCCATTATAAAGTAAATAAGGTAAAATTCATCATAAATAATAAAAAAAATAATGACTACTGCTCCGGAGGAGGCGGAGGAGGAAAGTGGGCATAGAAATGGGCGTAAAAGGCATTCTGCTGAGCCTGCATCACTGGTTGTTACGCTTGAATGACTTCATGTTGAGCTAGTATGGCAGCTTGTTGAACTTATATGGTGGCCTGCTGAGCTTGCATCTGATGAAGCATCCCATCAAGTCCATCAATTGATGATGTGAGGGAGTCAATGTGGTCGTTCAACATGTTATATTGATCCTCAATAAATGTGAATTCATTGCCCGAAGATGGAGGGATACTGGAGCTCGAAATGTCGTGAAGAGGAATATGAGCTTCCGATATGTCATCGTTGTCACCCTCGTCATCTCCCTCAAATGGTATAGTCGAAGGACCCAATATGGGGTCGAACCCCTTGGTATGTGCCACCTACTGACCTAGTTCTTTAGTAATTTTCATGGATTTAAGGTTTTAAATATTTATAGTGTCGGTGGGTTGAAGTTGGACAAATATTTCATCATCGAATGAAACATTAAAGTGTTTAAAAATCTCCGTGAGAAGCATGCCATATGGTAAAGCTTTAACATATCGTGAGGAATGGACAAGCTTCATAAGTCCTAATGCAATGGTGGGAAAATCAAGTTTCCTACCAACAAGAAAAGAGTCGAGAAGAAAGAGATCAAACGAACTTACTCTATCCCGATGACCCTTTCATGGTAGGATAACATTTGCAATGATATTTTGTAAAACCTTCCATGGAAGAGTCAATTGATTTGCACTAACTTTCGTGATATTTTCAAAACAATTCCTGGTGACACGACAACAACCTCTATAGGGTCATAGCCGTCTAACGTGGGATGTACATTGTGAAGAAAAATTTGTGTTTCATAAACTTACGAATGAGAGCTTTGTCTACCACAATGCGTTTATTTTTAATCAAACATGAAATGTCACCGAAACAGGAAGTAATAGACATGTTTTTGTAAAATTCTTTTATGAGTCATGGGTATGCATGCTCTTCAATAGAAATCCAACCCATATTTTCAAGAATTTCTTCAATATGAAATTCGGGTGCTTCAATAGTAAAATCCGTGAAGTCAACATTTTTACATATCAAAATGGGGGATTTTTCAAATGGATTGACCAACACCTCGGGTTTCAAATCGAACTCTTTTTTGGACGCGGAATGAGAAGATCGCCTCATCGTGCTCTTGAGCCTTTGTCCCGTGCGTTTTGAGCCCGACATTTTTGAGAATCGAGAATGAAGAAGAATATGAGAGGTTAGGGTTTTGATTTGAATTGTAGTGGATGAAATTGATAATTTATTAAAGAATTAAGATGTAGAAGTAATGGGTTTTTTATTTTGGTGGGTAATTGATGACTTTGAAAAGGAAGATTGAGTAATGAAAAAGAGAATTAGGGAGAGAAAATGGAGAAAATGGAAAAAGAACGGGGTTTGTTTGCCTTTTAAAAAAATCCCCATCGCTGAACCGGACATTTGGTTTGACAGAAAAATGTTCTGTCTAACTGGACGCTTGTCCGGATGGTCCGGTTCAATTCGGACGTCCGATCTCTCGTCCGCATTCTCCCTTTTTTTAATAATAATAAAACATACTAAGTTATGTAAATATGGTGCACATAAAATAATGAGATGAAAAATATGTGAGTGCATGTAGTTATGTATTTAATCATGTATTTCAAATTCATCAATAATGCCTAAATCTCTTCTAATATGTGAGAAATGATCAAAAACTAGAGGTTTTGTGAAAATATCGACCAATTGATTTTTCTTGTTTACAAATTCTAACACAATATCACCCTTTTGAGCATGGTCTCTTAGGAAGTGATGTCGAATTTCCATGTGCTTCATCCTAGAGTGCAAAATAGGATTTTTAGACAAGTTTATGGCACTAGTGTTATCACACATAATGGGTATATGATCAAAGAAAAGGTGATAATCACTAAGAGTGTGTTTCATCTATAGACTTATGCACAGCAACTAGCGGCCATTTATATTCGGCTTCGGCAGTAGATAATGTAATAGACTTTTGTTTCTTGCTAAATCATGATACAAGTGTAAAGCCTAGAAAATGACACGTTCCACTAGTGTTTTTTCAATCGATTGTGCACCTGGCCCAATTGACATCCGAATAGCTAAGTAGATCAATGTGGGTGCCCTTGTGATACCAAAGCCCTAAAGTTCTAGTGCCACTAAGATATCTAAAGATTTGTTTCACGGCCTTCGGATGTGATTCTTTAGGATTTGATTGAAATCTAGCACAAAGACACACACTAAACAAAATATCTGGTCTATTTGCGGTTGAGTAAAGAAGGAATCCGATCAAACCTCGATATTTTGTTATATCAACGAAAGTACCTTGGTCGTCCTTGTCCAATTTTATGGATATGCTCATAGGGGTGTTCATTGGCTTCAAGTCATCCACGTCGAATCTCTTGAGCATGTCCACTTGCTTTGATTGATGAAAATTCAATCACAAGTTTGCTTGATTTGGAGATCGAGGAAAAATTTAAGTTCTCTTATCATGCTCATGCACTTAGAAAACTCTTCACAAAAATAAATATTTTTAGCATCAAATATAATATCATCAACATAAATTTGAACAATAATCATATCGTTCTTTTGAGTTTTAACAAAAAGAGTGGTATCCACTTTTCCTATTGAAAAACCATTTGAAATTGAAATTTGCTCAATCGTTTGTACCAAGCCCTAGGAGCTTGTTTTAGACCGTACAGAGCTTTTCGAAGTTTGAAAACATAGTTTGGATGTTTGTGATTTTTAAAATCGGGTGTTTGTTCAACAAATNCCCTAGGAGCTTGTTTTAGACCGTACAGAGCTTTTCGAAGTTTGAAAACATAGTTTGGATGTTTGTGATTTTTAAAATCGGGTGTTTGTTCAACAAATACTTCTTCTTAAATAACATCGTTAAGAAAATCACTTTTGGCATCCATTTGATAAAGAGTGAATTTTTTTATGACAAGCAAATGCAAGAAGCATGCAAATGGATTCTAATCTAGCCGCCGGTACAAATGTTTATTCAGAATCGATGCCTTCTTCTTGATTGTAAACTTGGGCCACTAATCTATCCTTGTTATGCATAATTATTTCATTTTTATCACGTTTATTTCTAAAGACTCATTTAGTACCAATGACGGTTTGATCATTTGGTCAAGTGACTAAATCCCAAACATGGTTCCGTTCAAATTGATTAAGTTCTTCTTGCATAACTAGAATCCAAAATTCATCAAACTCGGCCTCTTTGAGTTTCTTTGGTTCAATTTGTGAGATGAATGCACAACCAATTAAATGATTTTTAGCAGAGGCTCTAGTAGTAATACCTTTTGATGGATCACCAATGATTAGTTCTTTAGGATGAGAAGGAACGAACCTCCAATCTTTTGGTAGAGGTAAATCATTTTGGACTTCGGTTGGCTCTTCTTCGCTTTGTTGAACATTTTCTCCTTCTTGATGTTCATCTTGTGGATTTTTCTTGTGTTGATCTTGAATAGCCATTTGTTCGAATAGAGTTTCCAACCCTACATCAATATCAATACCTTTCTTACGATCAAGAGAGTTAGTTTCATCGAAAGTCACATGTATAGATTCTTCAACGACTATAGTTTTTTTGTTGAAAACTTTATAACCTTTACTAGTCAATGAATATCCTAGAAAAATTCCAACATCAAATTTTGAATCAAATTTTATTTTCCAAGTTTTCTTTTGTATTCAAGATAAAGCATTTGCACCCAAAGACTTTGAAATATCCGATATTGAGAATTCTATTTTTTCAAAGTTCATATGGAGTTTTGTTTTTCTTTCGACTAATTAAAACTCTATTAACAATATAGCAAACAGTGTTAATGGCTTTGACCCAAAAATATTTTGGCATGCTATTTTCATTTAGCATGGTCCAGCCATTTCTTACAATATGCAATTCTTCCTTTCTACTACACCATTTTGTTGAGTTCTAGGAGCCGAGAAATTATGCTTGTATCCATTTTAATTACAAAACTCATCAAAGACAAGATTATCAAATTCTCCACCGTGATCACTTCTATTTCATTTTGAACCTTGCAAAAATGTTTAAAGGTTTTTAGAGCTTCACCTTTGAGACTTAAGAAAAGAACCCAAGTAAATTTAGAGAAATCATCAACGATGACGAAAGTATAGTGTTTTCCACCTAATGTAACGGTTCTCGATAGTCTAAAAAGATCAATGTCGAGCAATTGAAGTGGTTTTGTAGTAGATTAGTGTAATTTGGGTTTGAATGAACTTTTTATTTGTTTACCAAATTGACATGCACTGCAAATATTGTCTTTTTCAAACTTCAAATTTGGTAAACTTTTGACAAAACCATTTTTGGAGATTTTTTTGAAGAAGGTCCATCCCAACATCTAATCTCCTATGTCAATGCCAAGTATCCTCTTTCAAATTCACTAAACATTTTTCATCTTTTCAAAATCGATATTTATGATATAAACATCTTGACTTCGGCTTCCTATAAAAAATACATCTTTAGATGTTGCATCCTTAATGAGACACTTAGAATAATCAAATTTAATATGATAGCCTTTATTACATAATTGACTAATACTAAGTAAATTATATTTGAAGTTATCTACCAATAGTACATTCTCAACAAAAGGAGATACATGATTATCAATGTTTCCAATTCTGATGATTTTTCCTTTGCACTGTCTCCAAATGTGACATGACCTCCATCCTTCTTTTTGAAATTTGATAGTAAAGTTCCATCTCTGGTCATGTGCTTTGAACACCCGCTATCAAGAACCATTTGTTCATCATCTTCTTTGGTACCTACAATAATAATTAAACTTTTGATTTTTGGTACCCACACAAGCTTGGATCCTTGGTAGTTAGTTTTAGTGGATCCTCGAGTCCACTTGTTTTTACTTTTAAAGTGTAGCTTCTTTATGATTAGACAATTGTAGGCAATATGTCTATCATTGTTGCAAAACATACAAGTAGTTTTTGAGGGAATTGTATTTGAGGCTTTGTCAAATAAATTTTTGAGAGATTTTTGTTTCAAAAATAATTTATATCCAATGCCTCCTTTATCAAAAACACGTTTTTGATCACCGAGCATTAAATCAAAATTCTTCTTCTCTTGAGTGAATTTAAAAATAATTTTTGTCAAGTTTTCAACATTTTCTTTCGAAGAACAATTTTCATTATACAATGAATCATAATCATTTTCCTTTTTAGTTTCTAAAATTCTCTCCATTTTATTTTTTAATAATTTATGTTTCTTTTTATAAATAGAATAGAATCTACCTCATCATTAATTGTCATGAAGCACATGTTAGGCGATCTCTTCTTGATTTTCATTTTCATCGCGATCATCAACGTCGCTTTCATCCCATATTGCTTGGAGTGTCTTTTTCTTGAAATTTCTCTTTTTGTTTGGACACTCGGTTATCTTGTGACCGGGTTTGTCACAATCGTAACAAATAATTTTCTTCGCTCTTTTCTTCTTTCTTTTGAACTTTCGATTATTTCGAAAGCCTCTTCATTTTTTGACAAGAAGCACAATATCATCAAACTCTTCATCGCTCATATGTTCACTTGTAGTTCCTTCCTCAATTACCGATTTGAGAGCAATTTGATGCCTATGAGGCTCTTTTGATCCTTCTTTTTTTTCCTCGTCTTTTCTTTGATTCCAGCGTTGTTGAGTTCCTGAAAGAGGCCTAAGCATTTTTACAAGCTCACCGTTAGTAAATCTACGATCAAAACCCTTGAGCCCATTAACTATATCGGTGAAGAAATCATCTCAACAATAGGTTCGTCTTGTTTTATGAAGAAATTTTCAAATTCTTTAACCAAGATTAATCTTGGTTTCTTTTACCTTACTTGTGCCAACATGAGTGAATTCTAAAGCATGTCATATATCATATGCAGAGTCACATGTGCTAATACAATTAAACTCATTTTTATAAGGCACAATAAAGTAGGTTTTTGGCTCTAGATTCAAGGACAATTTTCTTTTATCATCTTCATCATATTCCTCTAGGTTTAGGAATAGATTGATTGGGTTTTTCATCAATTTTAATAATCTTGGTGGGAACATAAGGACCATATTCAATGACTTCCAAAATATTATAATCTATTGATTGAATGTAAATCACCATTCTAACTTTCCAATAATTATAATACGTACCATCAAAGAAAGGAGGTCAATTTGTGGAATGTCCCTTGAGATTTTGAAGGTTGTTGTGGTTAGCCATTTTAAAATGAGCACCTCGCTCTGATACCAATTGATAGTCCAAGAATAGCTAATCAAGAGGGGGTGATTTGGTTTTTAAAACTTTTTCAAAAAAAATTAATCTATAATCAAGTACATAATAATTAGATAGATTAATTCAAACAATAAGCACGAATATGAAAGCAATAAGTAAATAGGGATAGATAATGAAAAAAGGTATAATTATGGATGTTCGATCCAACGCAATGATCTACGTCCTCCATTACCAAGCTTTCCGACACGAGCAAAACCAATTTCACTATGTTGATTGACTTGTGATGCAATCCAACCCTTTACAAAGCTTCCGATGACTTACAAATAAGGAGCACCGATCCTTATACAATGATGAACTTTACGGGATATCAACACGACCCACAAGTTTGAAGAAAATTAATTTTACAAATTGAAATTTCTCCCTTACTAAATGATATGATCACAATTATGTACCAAGAGAGAAAGAGGCTAACACTTTAATAAATATCAATGAATGAAGCTCAAGTGCTATGTAAGAAAAACTTTGTTGTGTAGAATGATTTTAAAAGTTAATTTGATCAAAAGTTTTTCAAATCTAAAATGATTTGATAATAATAAGTGATATGAGAAATTAATAAAATTTTGCTTAAAAGAGTCTCATTTGAATGCTCTTTTGTTATATTTATGAATGGCAAGTGAGTTGGTATTTATAGCACTTGAAAAAGTGAAGTTTTCTGTCGAACCGGACAATCATCTGGACGATCATCCGGATGTTCGAAATAGTACCGGATGGCTCCATAGTCGTTGCTTCATCAGAAATCAGAATGGTCAAAAATCTGACTGTTGGAGGTGAACCAGACGTCCAATTCACCATCCGGACTTCCAGATGGACAGAGAACAAATTACCTTCGGTTTGTCCTATTTGATTTTCTGACAAGGTAGGCTTTAGAATTTATAAGGAAGTTATGTTAATGGATTGAAAATTAAGTTTGAATTCTTACCTTTAAAAAATAATTTTTGCACAAATGATTTTACGAGGTAAACTTTTATCGTACGTAAAAGTTCGTCACTAGGGCTTTCAATGAGTCATTGCTAAGGATTAAAGTATTTTACTTTTACAAGTGAGTTCAAACATATAGTTCTAATATCTTCGATTGATTTGGTGCAAGTGCACGATTTGTTACTCGATTTTGAATTTGGCGCAAGTGCTTGATTTGTCTCAAGTTGTTTTGGCGCGAGTAACCGATTGAGAATGCTCGATTTCCAAGCTTGACTGTGAATGCTCGATTTCCATCAAGTTCGCAACATGCAACAATGAACACTCGAATATAAAAATACTTTGTTTGTTATAATCAAAATATAAGATCGACCATATGTCAACATAAGATGTATCTCACTTTTTCTATTGACATATAATTCAAATATTTTGAAACTCAATAATATTTTACTTTTAGGGAAATATACAAGAACTAAAATCAGCTAGTTAAATGTCAATCTATATTAAAGGTCACCTCACTATACCGATGGCCGTCATCCCAAATCTCACACGTGGTTACAAGAGCATAATGTGTGCAGTGCATATAATACATGAAATAATATATACAAAGTACTCCAAATATGTTATAAGCAAAGTTAATGAAGACTTTATTTGTGTTGATTAATTTTACTAGTATTTGATCACAAAATAATATGTCCAAGGAAATTACTTTAAAGTGTTATAATCATCAAAAATCCTTTTTCCATTTTCAATTTTTTTTTCTTTTCACATTTTTATAATCTTAATTTTTCATTTTAAAAAGGACAACAAAAAATGAAGTAAATAAAAAAAAATAGAATGCGTGCATGAATACGTATATTCCATGAACAATGGAGATTCATGCACTTAAAGACCAACTCAATGAGGAATACAATTCTTCTAGAAATGTTATTTTCCTAATTAGAATGTTTTCTATGGGACAGTGAAAAGTCATAAAATTGCGAAATAGGGTTTAGGCACGTAACATGACCGCTTGAGGGTCCTTAGGGTGCCTAGCGAGCACTCACTTCCTGTTAGAATCGCTCAAATGCCTAGAAGGCGACCATTGATCTTTCTCTGAATAGTCATTAGTATTTTTTATGGTATCTTTCTCTCCAATATCAGATTGAGGCGATTCAAAGTGCATTGAAAAGCTAAGTTCAAAGGGATTCAATTCTTCTAGAAATGTTATTTTCCTAATTAGAATGTTTTCTATGCAAAAAACGTGTCACAAACTATAACTGGGAATTTGGAACATAACTTGTGTGGTACTTTGACTTCTAGTTGCATCCCATTGATCATATGTTCTTCTTGGACATTTCATGATCTTCTTGAGCTGACGTTGAGTCCTTCCAATGACACTTTCAACACCCCACACCTCAACCCTAATTACAACTTAATAAACTATGATTTTGGATACGAAACTAGCCAATACACTTTGAACCTAACAGCTTCTAAATTCTTTAATGCCAATTGTTAGATCCAAAAGTAGATGAATCCCTTTGTGATAAACCAATCAGGTGGAAGAATATGTTGTTGCATTATTTAGAACCTTGTAATAGTTGAACAAAATAGATGTATTGGAAACTTCTATGCAATATCCCCCCATTTATCTCTGATGAGAACAATAAAATTTTGAACACTCTCCTTAGCGTATGTTGAATCAAGAAGATGAGCCTGTGAGCTCACTCCTCCTATGGGAAAAAGTTAAATACATAACTAACGAAAACATAGAAGAGCTCAGAGATAAAGGAGACTAACCAACCTCTTAAATTACTGATGGAAGTTAGAAAAACGATGGAAGTGTACATCAATGACATGCTCATCAAAAGTCTACGAGCTGAAGCCACTTAAAGCATTTGAAAGAAGCCTTTAAGATATTACGGATGTACATGATGAAACTCAATCTACTAAAATGTGTATTTAAGTCAAATCCGAAAAGTTCCTAGGATAGTGGTAAATCACCGAGGTATCAAAATGAACTCTAATAAAATCCAAGCTCTTATTAAAATGTGGTCCCCAACAAAGCCAAAGGAAGTACAAAGCTTAACGGGTCGTTACTTTGAGCAGATTTATATCCCGAGCAACATATAACTTCTCTCCTTTCTTACAAATGTTGAAGAGAGATTGAATGGTGTAGTGAACGTGAGTGGGCATTCTAAACTTTGAAAAAAACGCCTAGGAAACGCATCGTTACAAGCTAAACTTATAAATGGGAAAAGTTAATACTATGTTTAGTAGTTTCAAAAGTGGCAGTCAGTTCCAATCTAATAAAAGAGAAAGGACAGTAATAGTTTTCAATCTATTATGTAAGCAAAGCTCTACAATAAGTAGAAGTGTTATATTCAGATATTGAAATGTTGCCCTTGCCTTAGTATTAGCATCACGAAAGC
>CAIGRR010166124.1:0-12234 GCA_903798365.1 Fraxinus sp. 1973-6204
CCAATAGGGGGACGCCATGTGGCGATTCGGTAAAATATTATAGCACTCATTATGTTAGTATACCATAAACAATTTTAGTAATTAATGAACTTTACCATCATTTCATTAAATGTAACAATGCATGCATATCTTAATTTTTTCACTTCACTAATGAAATTGCTTGTCGATTTAAGTGAATTATCCATTTGCAATGATATCTAAGGGACTCGCTTTCTGAAATCTTTTCTATAACACTACAATTGAATTATTCACTTAAATCAACATATAATTTGACGGTGAATATGGCAACGGGGTGGGACAATCATCTCCATCCTTGACCCATCCGAGATTTTCAAGAGGCGTGTCTAGACAGTGATTAAATATATCAATTTGCCTTTCCGCTTAATTAATTAATTATTTTTAATTATTTAAATACAATTTAAATTGTAAAATAAAAATGAAATGAAAAGATTCGAGCACATTCGAGGAATTCGGGGGAGGGGCCATGGTCTCAGTTCTCACCATTTTACCATTCAAGACAGGGCAATGTAGAGCGAGCCAGACGAAGAATTTTGCTATCCCTATCAAATAATGAAGAAATATAGAGGGTCGGACGGGCCTCGTTCCCCTCTTAAAGAAGAGTTAGACGCGGCATGGGGTAGGATAATGAGATTGGATTATTGGTTCAAGTTTGGGGATAAAAAAGTTGGATTAAGAAGATTTTAAATAACAAGAAAATTAGGACATGCGGAGATGCCTTGTTCCGTCCGAAGACAGCAAGATCCTATCCCAAAATCTCATTGCCACCCCCGCAAGATTCAAGTTTTTCGAGTCAAATTGACATCTCTATCGTTCAAGGATGGTTGAAGTATTTACAATAGGTACTTAAATCATTAATTAGTTTTCTTCCCATGATTTTGAGGACTACTTCACTTGAAAGTGTGAGACTTCCTCATCTGAGTCTATGATTTCCCTTCACTGATGGCTTTTGATGTGATAAGATATTGTTGACTTCAGACAGGCTGCAGGAGAACACTTGTAAGGAACTGGATTAAACACTGAACTCCTCAAACAAGGGGTCAATTATCGCAAAATCATCCATATAAATGCCAAAAATAAGTTTTGAAAAAGACAAACTCATCTCAAGCGTGAATCAAATGAACATCCATCCCGGGGATGTAGCCAGAATTTCAATTTTGAGGGAGCGAAAATATGAGGGGGGTGGGCCCCCTCCGGGGGTTTGGGGGTGGAGCCCCTACAATTTTTTTTAACTAGAAAAGGGTTGAAAACGACGATTTTGAGTACTAAAATAGACAAGTTAGATTGACTGACAAAAAAGACAATCAGTTTGTCGATACAAAAACAATATGCCCATCTATGTGTCTAACGCTATACAAATTGAAAACATGAATGTTAGATGAACATAAAAAAAAAAAAGCAAAAAGTAAACTGTCTATCTATATAATTTGTGAAATNGAAGAGGATTGAAAACGACGATTTTGAGTACCAAAATAAGCAAGTTAGATTAACTGGACCAAAAACAATATGTTCATTTATGTGTCTAACGCTATACAAATTGAAAACATGAACGTTAGATGGACATTAAAAAGATAAAAAGTAAACTATCTATCTATATAATTTGTGAAGCGGTTTGGGAATTGGACATTAATTATATTACAATTGGGTTGGGTTTTCATTTTTCAAATGGGTTAAACAATGAGTTAGAACCAATTTTCCTTTATTTTTAAGGGGAAATTAGGCCAAATACCCCCCAAAAAATGGGAACTTTGAATTGTACTCTTAAAACTAATTAAAACATTTAATCACGTATTAAATACGTTCAAAACTCCACATCCCCAAACTAAAACTCTCAATTCCAAAAAACTCTCAAAACCATTCACAGCACAGCAAAGCTTTTCGACTCTCTACTACCATAATGTTTTCAATTTTCAATTTTTGTTTGAGCTGATTGAAATTCCGATTGAGCTGATTGTTGTTGATAAGTTTATTGAAAGTAAATTCTGTTAAAGTTTTCTAGTTTTTTATTGTAAATATTTTGATAACAGTGCTTGAAATAAAAGAGTGCAAGCAGTACGTCTATTGAGCTTGGGTTCTTCTCAAAATTTATATTTGTGTACCTGAAATTATGTGTATATTCGTATGTTTTTGTTCGGACCAGTATTACAAATGCACTTTCTGGTCTCTGCATTGCCAGGTCTGTGCGCGTGGAGCAGAATTATGACGACGTCTTCTGTTCATAGCCTCACAGGTAAATTCATTGGATTTTTTGAAATGTTTAACATTTTTTTTTTCTTTTTGGGTTAATTCGATTACCAGTTTTCATGGAATTAGGGATAATTAACGTGTTAGAACGCAGGACCATGAATAGTTAAATGATTATTGATGTCTACGTAACTTATAGTTGGTGATGTGATAATGTTTAATTGTAAGCAATAATCACTGAGTCCAGTAAAGAAATTTGAGTAATCATCTGTATTTATTAACTAAAAACCTCTTTTATGGAGATGACATGGCTTTTTTTGGAAGGAAGGGCATGCAACTCCTTTTTATTTTCCTATTTTTTAGTTGTCTCGATATTTTATAAGGAGTCAGTTTCATTAAGAAGTTTGTTTCTTTGGAAAATGACCTCTTCGCATGTGTTTCTTGTGTCCGGAGCGCACACCTTATGGTGTTTTATACGTCCCTTCTATACGATCTTTGTGGTTCACATTTAACATTCATGAAGTTGTAAGTCAAAGGATGATAGGTTGTTTCTTGTGGTGTTGTGCCCTGAGCTGGAAGTGCATTGAATTTGACTCGTTGAAGCACTGCCGCTTCTCTATCTTACAAGGATGCTCTCCAATATATTATTCTAAATTGCAAGAGATGTTTTACTCTGGAGCAGCGAACTTATGATGCACAAGGTGCAAGTGTGTAACCATTGTGTTATAAGTGTTCTTACATGAATGAGTAACTGGACAAGTTCTTAGGACTTGATGCTGCAGGCAATCATGATTTCGATGGGAGGGTTTTCCATTTGGTTGTCAGGGGAAAAAAAATATTGATCCAATCCTTTGGATCAGATATATGAATCCAAAGTTCTGGGTAGATTGTTTCACATTATCATTTTTTTAGGTTGCTTGTTCGACTGCTAACAGACATAGAGTACCACTGGCATCTGGATAACTATAGAAATAGATCTGCCACCACAAATAGATTTGAGACTGTTGTTAATCTACGATTATAGAACTCTGATTTTTGTAGATAGGGGGAAATAATTTTATGAAATCAATAGTGTTTTTGGAGTACTATATTCAATGTAATAATGTTATATCTTATGAATCATTTATTGTATCTTGATCTGATGCTAAGAAAACTGCCTCACGTATGATGAGCAACAGTTTATTGATTAGAGAACTAAAGATGCAATGGTTCCAGTTGCAAGGATATGTAAAGATGGGTGTGGGCAACCAACGGCTACCCTTTTCTTTTAGTACTACTTGCAAACTGAACTGCACTGTGCAAACAAAATGGGACAAATATTAACTCTATAAATGGCGCGAAATTGGGTTTGGTGAAGTTGTTCTGTTTTACCATCATTTTTATAAAGAAATTTAATGCCTTCAGCACCTCACGTTTAGAAGAAAATTTTACTGATTTGCTTCTGATAATTCAGTCATGTAGGTCATTTTCTGAAAGTTCTTTTGCTTTTGACATTATTGGAAGACTATATGGCATTTATGTTGTTATCTGACATTGGATTTTCATTGTTTAATTATTGTCCTCTCATGATCTCTCTTGTTCTACTGGTTAGTTCTATAACTAAAAACTACATGTTTAAATTATTAATAGAATAATGATTTTCAGATAGCGAGGTTGATGAGCAACAAAAACACTCTGAGCCACAGATCCAGTCATCTTTGGATACTGGGATAACTCCTCCTGGCATTACATCACAGAATATACATTATGCATCACCTGCACTTGGAGTTGGAAATGCTATGGTACTCTTCCAAGCGGCAAATTATTTTTATATTATTGCAATATTGCAACACTTAGCTACTCTGCTGGAGATTTAAAAGCTTCAGGGTCTGATTTGATACACAAAATCATCTGTTTTTGAATATTTTCCTGAAGTCATATATGCCTCATTTTTCTGCATAGAAAACCTAAACATTTCGTCGCATGATTGTCGTTTTGTCAATAATAATTTAGTTTGAAAAAACATGGAAATGCTCACTGCTCCTTAAAAGTTCTCGTTCTCTTAAAAATGTCACTAATTTATACAGCAGGAAAGAAATGAAGAAAGTAAAAACATTCTAATGTTCGGTGAAGTAATTTATGTGCAACAGTAAATGGTATGAAATTGTGCTCAAAAGATTTCAGGTTCAGCCGTGACATTATTTTTCCTCGCAGACATTTTTTATCTGATTTGCTGACTCTGAAGTGCTGATGTTTTTGACATACATGCAAGTATTAATGGCTACTTGTTCTCATTCTTCATCACTCTAATTGAAATATAATATGTTGCAGGCACAAACAGCTTACCCATATCCAGATCCTTACTACCGAAGTATCTTTGCTCCCTATGACACACCGCCTTATCCTTCACAACCTTATCCATCCCAACCAATGGTATTCCCATGTAATACCCTCATCACAATGGAATTTTCCAATAGATTTGAACTTCAACTTTTTCTCAATATAGGTTCACCTTCAGTTGATGGGAATTCAGCAAGCCGGTGTTCCTTTGCCCTCGGATGCTGTTGAGGAGCCTGTCTTTGTCAATGCAAAACAATACCACGGCATAATGCGACGTCGGCAATCTCGCGCAAAAGCTGAGTTGGAGAGTAAAGCTGCCAAGTCTCGGAAGGTATTGCATGGCGTTGTTTACTTGTATTCTAGACTAATTTATAATTTGACTTCATTGTTGCCAAACATTGTTAATTTATCGGTGTCTTCGATTCTTATGCTACCATTTCTCTTTCTTTTTACTTGTCATAATTCAGGAGGTGTGTGAAGTTTTGATAATTAGATCCTTCATGTTTTACACTTGACATTATCTTAAACAAGTAACTTTAAGGGATCCAGAAAATATTCTCCAGAGCACCTAGGCAAAAGTTAAGATGCACTGTTAGGATTCTTGAGGTCTTTGTTATATGTTATAGTCTCTTTTGGGAGACCGTATCGTTCAGCAGCATAACTTTAGAGCTTACCAATACCATCTGACTGATTTTGTAGCCCTACTTGCACGAATCTCGACATTTGCACGCATTGAGAAGAGCTCGGGGAATGGGGGGTCGTTTTCAGAAGAAGAATGAGAACCAGCAGAAAGAGGTAGAATCAGGGAATCAATCGCAGGCCAACATCAATCTAAACTTGGGAAAAAATGCTCCCACTTCCTCAGAAAGTGCCTAGTGAAGATTTGATTCAACGCTGGTGGTTGTAATTTAGCTTTGTATGTACAAATTCAGTTATAGGTTCATTGTAGAGAGTTGCAGAATTGTAGCAGGTTTTGAAGTTCCGAAATGCAGTAGTGGTTTTCTTCTCAAGGGTACTTGTGCACTCTCCCATACACCAGGTTTTGAAGTTCCGAAATGCAGTAGTGGTTTTCTTCTCAAGGGTACTTATGCACTCTCCCATACACAGTGATGATCGAGTTGCTGTTTCCTTTAGCAATCTATAAATTTGGCGATTTGAGAATTCCCCTAGAAATTTAGATAAAATTTCTGATTATATTCTGTAATAAATGAGGCATAATGGTTTCTACTAGATTATGTATTGAATGAGGTTGATGCTTGAGCTGAAATTAAATCGAAGTGCTAAAGTGAATCGTCAATTTTTCGTTTTATTGGGCTGCATAGAAGGACCTTTTTTCTTCTTTCTATTGGGCTGTTTACGGCTATGGCCTACACTGCACAGAGTTAACAATGAAGCCTTGATTACGAATGGAGGCAGGTTTTTTAAGTTTCAATTTGAAAAATCTAGTTTAAAATTTCTTTATACAAAAATTAGATGATAATTTCACATTCTAATATTGATAACAATATTATAAAATTAAATTAATCTATATACCTACTCTATCTCCATCTATCCCCATCAAATTTCATTTCCAAACCCTCATTATTTTTCCCTCTACCTTCTCTCTATCTCTCTCTTCTCTCTCTATACCACACACCACCACTAGAGCACCGTCGATGAGTCGCTCAACCGCTCATCGCAGCAACATCACTCTAAGAGCAACGAGCAGCTGCGAAGCGATGCTGTGAGTGCCACGCCATGCCGTTCATAACAGCGCTCACAATGCCGATGTGATGGCATCATCGCCGTGTTTGGAGCTCTAATGCTATTGCTGCTGCAATCGCTATTATTTTAGATCTGTTTTGCGGTGGCTTTCATCGTCATTGTTGTGACTCATAATAAGCAATTAATTTAATCATTTGTGATTGGAAAATAACTGTGACAAATTGATTTGATAATTTGTGATTGTAAAATAAGTTGTGGCTTCTAAAATTTGTGATTTGTGATCGAAAAATAATACGTGACATATTAATTTGATAATCTGTGTTTTGACCTATAAAATTTATTATTTGTGTCTGTGACATTTATAATGGTGACTAGTCCTCTCGGAGTTATTGCATGATTTGTTTATCCCCAATAATAATAATAATAATAATAAGATTCTTGCGAACTGAGTAAACTAAGATCTTGAGTCTTCCCAGAGTTCTTGTATGATTTGCTAATCCCCAATAATTTTTTTCTTGCTAGCAGAGTAAACTTGAATTCCATTTTATTGGTCTTGATTTTCTTTCCACATTCAGTTTAAAGCCAAACACTTCATTGACAAGGGATATTCCATGGCTTTTCTCATGACAGATTCAATTATGACTTGTGGCTTGTGAGATGAGAGTTATTCATATCAAATAAATGGATAGAAATTTTAGCATTATGTCATATGCTGGGAAGAAAGAAAATCATTATGGAGATTATCACGGGCAATAAAAATATGATGTTTGTTATGAATTGTTAGGAGCACGAAGGCAAAGATCTTATCCAGATGATTCTACTGTAGAAGCGCTCGATCGAAGGCCAGACCTTGAACTGCCTCAGTGACTGGCACTGGACGGATCTCAGATTTTTTTTTTTATTTATTCTATTCATCTCTATCGATGGAGATGGAGCATTGTGAACTTTCCTCTGAACTGTTTTCCTTGTGCTTCAGTAGTATATAAGAATGTGATCGTGAATGAAAGGAAAAATGATGCATTAGAAATTTGGCTTGTGCTGCATAATTCGGTAATTTGGAACAGGGTTGCTGCACATTTTATTATTCAGCTGTCCTGCGTCCAAACTACTTGATGACGATTTTTATTTTTATTTTTATTTTTTCTCCCCATTGTGAATTGGACAAAACCAATTGATTCAGTTCTCGAGTACCCTTAAAATGTTCTTGCAAGATAGTGACTCATTTGATAACATTGCTTTTAAAATCGATCGCTCATTTAAGCTATAGGCAAATCGATTGCTCATTTGAGCATTTTGGCCAATGCACAAACTACCAACTTGGTCATTATGTCATCGACATTAAAATTAAGGATAAAGTAAGTGAAGAATTAGTCTACAGGTACAGGGAATTGATACAGAATTGTTACATAAATTTGGACGACATGATTATACCAAATTGGAGAGGATCAATCCAGATGCAAGTGTGTTCAAAGTTGAGTAAGCCGCAATACATTGAACCCTTTTAGTCTCATTGCTAAGTATGATAACGCACTTTTTCATAAAATAAATAAATAAAGTTATGTCACGCTAGTAGCATGAATGAAATGAGTACAGAGATGGAACACCACTGCAAACGTCGCTACCATCGACCTAAATCTCAAACAGTAATACAAAATCACTCATATGTAAAAATATGTAAAACATTTGCAGGAACACCAAATCAGAAACTCACGAAATTCACAAATATCATTAAAATTGTAAATAATAAGACCTATTGATATCAATCAAATAATTGTTTTCCTGTCGGTGATATATAAAGCATTTGTAATCCACATTTTGATAATTCTTGGTTTTGGAAACAATGTGTATCAATTTGTTAAAATGATGAATTGGAGGCAAGGGTGTGTTTCATTTGAAGCATGTTATTAAAGGAGGTTAATGCATCATTTGTGTCTCTTTTTGTGCATGATTTACAATCTTTTTTGAACTTTTCAAGTGGGGTTGAGGTTTGAAGTTGAGTTGGTTGTTTGAATTTTGGTGAGTGTATCAATGTTGATGGAAGCTTACCTCTTTGAGCAGTGCCGAAGCCATTTCTGATATGTCGTGACAAGAATGGATGCTTGATTAAGGAAAATCGAATTGCGATATACAACTATATCTTCACCTTCTTCAAATGTTTTAAATTTTTGTGGATATGAATGATTTTGTGTTGTTCAAGATTTAGGTTAGTGGTGGTGGTATTTGCATCGGTCACGATGGGCGATGCGACATTGGGTAGATGGGTGGCAATCGGTAGGAGTGACTTGGGTTTTGGGTTTTGTTGGTTTGGTATTTGGCGAAGACAGACAATTATCTTTTGTGTTTTGATTTTTTGTTTAATTATTGGATAACTTGTTTTTACAATTTTGCCCCTCACTTAAGTTGTTCATTCGAGGCAAAATTACTATTTCAACGTTGACTAACGGTATTGTGTATGAAATCAGTGATTTGAACCACGGCTGCAGTTAAATATAAATGTTTGGGACTGCGATTGCAAAAACGAAAGGTTAAGGTGCGCTACAATTTTTCCTTTAAATTGTAAATAAAACAAAAATGAGTAGTGAATTATCCTTTTTATACATTCCATCAACTTCAGGTTAATTTCATCCTTTTATTTTACTATTTTGTTTATAATTTTAATTTAGAGATAAATTGATAGAACTCATTTGAAAGTGATTTAAAAAAGAAAGATGTATTGCATCAAGAAAAAAGACACCCAAAGAAAATATGTATTGTATCATTCCTTATGTGAAATGTCCACTCTTTCCCTTTGTTATCAGATGAAAATCTAACACACAATGTTGTTTCTTTAAGACACACCACTCGAATACTGAAAATCTTAGGCAGTTAAGGTTTGTCTAATTTTATATTGGTGTTGGATAAAAGTTTGCACTCTCAGTAAAAAATTGTATAAGTGGTAGCTTTATTTATATTTCTAGCTATTCTAAGCAAAGACAAATGGACAACTAAGTTTCTATCCATGTTTTTTCGCTTTTTTAAATTTGGGTGACTTTTCTTGTTTTTCCGTCACTTTTTTAAATTTATGTCATTTTTTGAGTATATGATACTTTTTTTTTAGTGTTTGTCAAAAGTAATTCAATTTTATCCATACCTACAAAAAAAAATTAAGAAATTGTTAAGACTTTTTTTAAAAAATAAAAATAAAAATGTGATAGTAGGTTACTTTTAATTTCCAACGCTATAACTCATATGCAAAAACACAAATAAAGCGTTACATCATGTTACTTTTTAATGTAAAATAATATTTGAATTCATATATTTAAATTTTCAAAAACGCAGACGTACGCATCTAGTTATTTGCTCTAATGTGATATTGTGATTTTTTCATAGAAAAATAATAAAATGTCACATTTTCACATTCTCATTTTAGCAAACACCTTATATTCATCAAGTGACAATGCATCAAAGTTAATTTTTCATATGTATTAACGAAAAACAAGGTTTGAATTGGTATATTTAAATTTTCAAAAATACACATATATGCATTTAGTTAATCACTCCAATGAGATACTTCGACTTTTTCAAAGAAAAATGACATAATTTTTTAATAGAAAAGTGATGTCACTTTTTCATATTCTCATTTTCGCAAACACTTTGGATGCATCAAGTGAATCGATTCAAAAAATTTAAATTAAATGCAAGATTAAAACAATATTTGAATTCATGTATTTAAATTTTCAAAACCACGCACATATGCATGTAGTTAATTTTTCCAATGAGACACTTCGATTTTTTCAAAGAAAAGTTGCCATGTTTTCATTTTTTCGCATTTGAAACACCTTTGATGTATCAATTGAATTGATTCAGAGAAATATGAATTGAATGTAAGATTAAAATAATGTTTGAATTCGTATATTTAAATTTTTAAAAACACGCGTATGCATCTAGTTAATTGTTCCATTGAAAAAAACGATTTTTTTTCAAATAATGTCACTTTTTTACATTTTATTTCTGCAAATACCTTGATACATCAATTGAATTGATTCAAAAAAATATGAATAGAATGCAAGATTAAAACACGGTTTGAATTCATATATTTTAATTTTTAAAATACTTATGTATATATCTAGTGAAGTACTTCAATGTGATTTTTCATAGCAAACTAACAGTATATCACCTTTTCAAACTCTCGTTTCCCCAACACTTTGAATGTATCAATTGAATTAATTCAAATTAATATGAATTAAATGCAAGATTAAAATAAGATATCAATTAGTCTATTTAAATTTTCACACACACACACACGCGCGCGCGCACACACACACACATATTGAATAGATTGAAAATTAATTTTCCATATGTATTAATGTAAAATAAAGTTTGAATCCATATATTTAAAATTCCAAAAATAAACACGTATTGCATCTAGTTAATTGTTTTATTGAAATACTGTGACTTTTTTTTTTTTTTATTTACAGAATGTCACTTTTCCCCATTCACTTTTTTCTCAAATACCTTGTATGCATCAATTTAATTGATTTAAAGTTTTATTTTTCATATGTTTTGAGTTTTGACACAATCATTCCCTCTCAAAATCAACAATGTTATTTCCAAATATTTTTTCAATTACAATAGTAAAACTATCAAAAAAAGAAACTTTATAAATGCCAATTATTTACATTCTATGATTCAAACTAAACTAATCATGAAATTCAAAGAAAATCGACATAGACAGTGCAATAAGATGATTAGGATTTGTAAGTGGGAGTTTATTCAACTCGAAATTGATAATTACAGCTATTGTTTTCAAAATATATTTAAAGAGATTATTAAACATTCTTAAAATTACAGAATTTGGAACTAATTAAAGAAAAATCCAAAACATCAAAAACCTGTAATTTTTGTTTGGATATTTTTAAATTTGGGAAAGAGAACTTTGAAGAATGGTAGTTGAATCAATCTTGGTCTCGTTTGTGCTTGATTTGTGGAAGATTTTTTCGATTTTCCTTTGATTTTTCGAGATTGGTGGGGGTCGATTTTTGACAAATTGTCGTGCATTATGNTTAAAATTACAGAATTTGGAACTAATTAAAGAAAAATCCAAAACATCAAAAACCTGTAATTTTTGTTTGGATATTTTTAAATTTGGGAAAGAGAACTTTGAAGAATGGTAGTTGAATCAATCTTGGTCTTGTTTGTGCTTGATTTGTGGAAGATTTCTTCTTTTCCTTTCGATTTTCCTTTGATTTTTCGAGATTGGTGGGTCGATTTTTGACAAATTGTCATGCATTATGTTTGAGTGTAAAATATACGTTCAATTTTTTTATTTTTTTTTTCATTTAATCAAAGTTTATAATGTTTTTTCAAAGTTATCTCAAAATATAGGGTATTTGTGTAAGTTCCCTTATCAAAGCATAAAGTTTAGCAGCACAATTGTTTTAACAAAGCCCATATAAGAGCCTCATCTTACTTTTAAAAAAATTCATATGTTAAATAATTAGTTTAAATATAATTAAGAATGATTACAAAAATCTTACTATAAATAGTACCTATTGTCCAAGAAACAATCATAAGTTGGAGACTTGGAGTGCAGAAGAAAATATTACACCAATGATTACTCAATTAAAAAATAAGCATTAAATCATATATGACTTGTGTCAATGTGTCACCAAACAATATGATTTATTATGTCAGGTCAATAAAATTGATATTAGGAGTTGAAAAAGTGTGCATGTCGAATTCGGTTCTTGAAACAAGAAAGAACCATCTTGAAATTTAGCGCTTGTTTGATATAGATTTTTTAAAAAGTTATTTTTGTGAATGTATAGTTAAAATATGGGTAATTGACGCAAAACGTCCCTACCTTTGACGAGTTTTGTAGAAAACGTCCCTACGTTTGATTTTTTGGTACATAACGTCCCTACTTTTGCATTTTCTAGCGCAAAACGTCTTTTTCACCAATTTTTAACATAAAATGACAATTATACCCTCCTATATAAATAAAATAAAAAAAAAAAAGAAAAATCAAGA
>CAIGRR010166150.1:0-16408 GCA_903798365.1 Fraxinus sp. 1973-6204
TTTAATTATGGTACGGAACCGAACCGATCCGAACCGAACCGAACGGAACCGAACCCGAACGGTTCCATAATTATATTTGGACCCGACGGGTCCATTTATTAAATACCCGAAAATTCTGGAACCGAACCGAACCGAACCGACCCACGGACACCCCTAGAATACACTAAGGTGCATCATATACTTACAAGAAAATATTAAATTTTAGCCTTTTTTGGTACAAATTCTTTCAAAACTCATTTTCAACCACACATTTTTCAATAAAATAATATTTTCTATCACATCAATAACTTTTCCTTACTTTTTAATTACATATTTTTTATCATATCAATATTTAAAATATATTATTTCCTCAATAATATTCATCAAACACATCCTTAATAGTTAACTTTCAACAGGAAAAAAATTGATCATTAGACTATCAAATTTATATGTAATTTTGACCCGTCGTGGAATTAACCATCATAATGTTAGTCTTCACACCGACAGCCATCACTGCAACGATCACTACCAAAATTTACTATTAGCCTGTATTGAAAATTTGTTAATTTGATTATTATAATACTCGGTGTTCTTTATATTTAATCTGATTGGTACACATTCTTTCAAATACATTATTTCAAAACTCATTTTCAACCACACATTTTTCAATAAAATAATATTTTTAATCACATCAATAACTTTTTCTTACTTTTTAACCATATATTTTCCATCATATCACTGGTTGAAATATATTCTTTCCTTAATAATATCCATCANCCTTACTTTTTAATCACATATTTTTCATCATATCAATATTTAAAATATATTATTTTCTCAATAATATTCATCAAACACACCCTTAATAGTTAACTTTCAACGGGAAAAAATTTGATCATTAGACTTTCAAATTTATATGTAATTTTGACCCGTCGTGGAATTAACCATCATAAAGTTAGTCTTCACAACGACAGCCATCACTGCAACGACCACCACCAAAATTTAATAATCGGATGTATTGAAAATTTGTTAATTTGATTATTATAATACTCGGTGTTCTTTATATTTAATCTCCAACTTTGAAAAGTTTCGAAGCACTTGGCTTGTCAATCAAATGTTAAATTGATTTGAGTGTAAACCCTTGACCAACTCAATAAAACAATCGACAAAAATGGTCGAAATGAAGCGTGTTTACAAGAGAAAAAAAATGAAAATAAAATGTATATTTTGATTGGATATATATATATTGTGATCACAATTTTTTCATTGTCTCACTTCTTTTTCAAACTTTCTTTGTGACATTATTATCAACAACTTTTTATTGACTAGCCTGCCTTATTCCTGGTGGTGAATTCCATCCAAAAAATCTTTAAAGAGAATAGAAGAAGACTTATTTGTCTATCATGTATTTTACTTATTCCTTATGTTCTCAACCTGTTCAAGTTGGAAGACGCCATGATATAGTTGAACAACATAGGTCCTATTTTATTGTTTAATTTAAATTGTTACAATTAATCAGGTGTAATTTATTTAGATATTCAAATGTTAGTTCTTGTAATTAAAAATATTTTTTTCTCACTGACAAGGAGTTCAACCCAATTTAGACAGGGATGGCAACAGAACATGTATGGAACGGGCCGGCCTTCTCACCCCTGTCCCATCGGATATTTTTGTCACCTTACCTCATTCTCATACCCAATTAAAACGGGATGAGAACGGGTTAGGGGCAGGGCGGGGCCGGTTCTCGGCCCCATTTATTTTTCTTTTCGTCTTTAATTTTTTGTCTTTTAGTTAGTAAATATTATTATTATTATTTTCCAATTTGTTAAGAACAACTTATATTCTCTTTAAAAATGATGATAAATCTTTTTATTTTTGTTTGATAATAAACTAATTTTAAACGGGTCGGGGACTATGATTTCGTACCTATTTCAGGGCAATGACCCCCTCTTCGGCTCTTCCCTTTCCCCGTCCCGTTTATCCAATTAAGTGGGTAATCCTCGTCCCATTCGGGATAGGACCTATAGGTATCGGGTTTAACGAGTTTTTTTGCCATGCCAACATTTAGGTAATCCAAATTAACTGACATACGTGTAAACAAAGTTATTTTCAATAAATTTGAAGTCAAATAGTATCCATTGGTCATGGTCGTGGATGTGAATCGAGAAAGCAAGTCTAAATTCATTTTAATAAATTTGGTTCGTGTATCTTTTTTCCGTCATTGATAAATCTATTTAAATACTCATTCATTTTTGACACTTGATTTTGAACACATGCTAAAGAGATTGTGAACACGAGTATCTCATGTTCCACCAACGCAAAGTTAATATTTTCTTAATTTGTTCAATTTTTCTATGTCCACGCAAATGGACATTCTCGATTGAGCTAAATTCATTTGATAGAGATTCAAATTAAGGAATAAAACGCAATAAAAAATAAAATAAACAGTTTCTATTAATGGTGGTTTGCTTTTAAAATAAGCGGTGTGATTGAACCACAGAGTATATTCTAAGTTATATTTCTTTTGCTTTGTTTTCAAGGTCAGGTCTCTCACCTTTATGATGTTAGACATTTCGATTTTTGGTTTTATTTTTTTCTTTTGAGGGCACCTTTTAGATCATATAAATTCTGCTGATTTCTTACAATCACAAAGGAATTGTCCAAAACAAAGCTTGTTGGTGAAAACAAAGCAGGTACAACTCTAAATCTGCTGGTGCTGTCAGTTTCCTTAATCCAACCAAACGCACCTACTATCAATTAATACTTCATATATATCCCATTTCCGAACCATCTATACGAATCTCGGTCGTCCCAACATTGATATCGCGATGGACGAATACTCATCATCCGTTCCAATAAGAGAAACAGCAGGCAGAATTATCAGAAGATCGATCTTTACTTTTCTGCAGAAATATCAGTACTTCACCTCAACTGCAGCACTCCTTGCATTCCCATTTGCTGCCTCGACTCTACTATCGCAAGCTTTCCTCCCCTCGTCTGTCATTCTAGCAGTCATTCAACGACGTTTTAGATCCCTTTTTCTAGCTGCTGGTTTCCCTCCCTCATCAGAATTGTTTGCAATTCTCGATCTTAAGCTCTCTCAAACCATTGTTACATATTTTCTTCTTCTTCCATTCTCCCTTTCCTTTCTCCTGCTCGCTAAGGCATACATAATCAAATCTTTGAGCAATCGTAAACCTACAGAAGAACCTCCATTTTTTTCTTGGATTTCACTATACAAGCCCCTTTTCCAAACTCAAATTTGTAGCTCATTAATCATCCTTTCAGCAAATGCTACTTGCTTCTCTATTCTTCTTTTCGCTTTCAATTGTTTCGATGTATTAGGAATATCTTCTCCGCGAGCCTTGCTATTCGTTTCATCGGTGGGAGCTGTTGTTTATTCAATCATTCTTGCCAATGCCTACGTTATATGCAACTTGGCATTGGTGTTGTCAGGAATGGAGAATCGTGGGGGCTATCTTACGATTCTTAAGGCTTGTGTACTGATCCAGGGTCGAACTTCAACAGCATTTTCATTAGACGTGTCAATCAACATAGCCTTGGCTGCTATGGAAGCTTTGTTTGAATACAGAATTGTGAGGGCTTATCGTCTTGCACTGTCTCCCAATTCATCCATGGCTCTCGAGGGGATGTTTATTGGATACTTATACGGCATTCTTCTTGTAATCGATACTATTGTTGGATGTATATTCTTCAAGAGTTGCAGAACAACTTTCAATATTGATCGAGAGGATAGGCACCCTGTTCAAATACCAATTGAAGATGTAAATGGCAAGTCCTTCGCAAGTTTAAACACTCTAAAAGAGCTTCCTTGAAAGTTTCTTTCATTTTTTGAGGCGAATAAGTAATTAGTTACAGAGACAATAGATTTAGACGTTTGTCCAATTTACAAGCAAATGTATTGTCTGCTAATTGATGTGCCAAGTATCCCACGATTGTTAGTATAATGACATTTGCAGGCATAGAAAGATGAACTTTAGAATTAAGCATCAAATTATTGGGATGGATATTATTGGGAAAAGAATGTACTTTAAATAGTGATTGATTGGAAATATGTATTTAAAAAGTAAAAAAAAGTTATTAATGTGATGAAAAATATTATTTTATTGAAGAACGTGTGGTTGAAAATGAGCTTTGAAAGAATGTGTGTCAATCAAGAATGCGATATTTAAATAATCACTTTACAAGCTGTTAGACAAACTGATCAACGTGGTGTCAAAGAAAATCAAAATATATATCCAACAAGATTATTGTATAGCACATCAAATTCTAGGAATGAGATATACACAGGCACAGCCAAACATACAAGAAAGACAAAATTATTTTCCCCTTCATTAATGAAAATATCCAAATGCTTTCTAAAAATAGAATCTAAAGAACAAACAAGAATGTCTAAACCTAAACTCTATATTTTGATGACAAAATTATTCCACTGACAAAGCTAATCTTCTATATCATTTCTAATCCTGGACTCTATACATGGTTGGTTCTAATTTATATGTTACAACAAAAAGAATAACCTTTTAATCTGAATACAGTGTTACAGGTCTGTGCCGGCTTCACAATACAGTTTGGTAATTCACTTTACAGTTACAACGGGCACCCTCTTGGAAAACGTTGGCTTCATCCAATGCATGCACAAATCCCTCTGAATTCACACGTTCCTCCATATATCACTTTGAGCACTTCTTGGGCTTCCACATGGCCAAGTATCAGTCTGAGATTGTGAAAACCCGGCATTCAGCTCATGACAAAGATCAGTAATCTGCATTGTCCACTTGGCCGAAAAGCACCATATCCATTTCTCATCGTACTTCACTGAGCTTTGGGTTTTGCAAAAATCTTGAAAGCTAGTGCTTTCAGTTTCTTATATTCCCATAAAAACTGAACAATTCACGTCAAATCTGGAGGCTCATAGTCTGTCACTGACACGGTGTCCGTGTGTCAATAGTGACCCAACATTGGCGCACCATGTTGAACAACAATTTCCTGTGAAATATTGAAACGGTTCATTTCACACCCTTCTTTGTTAAATTAATTCCCTTTGCAATCTCCATTTCGGCTTCCTTTTGAGCTTTCTTCTTTTCTAGTTCAGCCTGTTTACAGTTCTCTTCATGAGCTTTGCAAAACATCCTTACGAAGTTCAAGAGGGTAGCAACAACTGCAAAAATTATGGATATTAAAAAGGGAAATCTGAATGGTCAATAACTCACAGGAAAGGAAAAAGAATATTATAATTACCTTGCTCAAATGGGCAGCGGGCAGGATCCTCACCAAAATATAGTGCCAATGCGTCTGCATTTCTTCCCTGCCCAATCACAACAATGAAATAAAAAATGTTTTCATGGAAACCTAGAGTTCCATATAATATACTGAAGAGGGTGAGTTGAAATTTACCGCAACAGAATATAAGTTTGTTACAGATGCAACCTCAGTCTCAGCAGCACCAACAAACTCCTTTAATGTCTGTGAGGTGAAAAAATGGAAGGTGTTTACACTACAAATAAAACGACTCAAAACTACTGTGATTGGATGAGAAAAGGGAGGGGAAAAGTAATGTTCAAGATAATCACTTAAAAATTTTGTTCAATGTGAATAAACGGAACACAAACATGTAAAAATTTGGAGTAATGTTATTTAGCACTAGTCTGTCAGATGGTCACTGCCACATTGTCCAACGAAGTTGGAAAGCATTTTTAGTCATTGGACAACATAGATGGGTGCTAAATAGTATTATTCAAAAATTTGATATGCTCCTAGTTTGGTCAAGAAATCACACTGGCATAATATAAAGATGCTATACCTCATATATCTCATAAGAATAAAAGAAGTAGAGACAAGGAATGGACATCATAATACCTTGCGAAAAGTTTCGGATACAGGGCCATCATTCTCGGAACCAGCCAATTCCTGCTTAACTTTCTCCAATCCTTTGATAATGGCTTGCATTTCTTCTGCTAATGATTTCAATTGTATCTGCAGAATAAGCCATTACTATCCAATTCTAGCTATGGTAAACAAAAGCATCATTCACAAGAAGATAAAGTACTAACCTTTGAAGCAGCTTCCAGGCTAACAAGATCTTTATGGAAGTCCAAAAGAGCCGATGACTTTGAGGCAAGCACCTAAGATTAAAAAAAAAAAAAAGTGACAAACCCTAGAGTTACAAAACAATGACCATATTTTAGTTTATTATATATAGTCATTAGGAACACATAAAGAAGCACAAAAATTTAGACCATCGGTCCATGAAAACAAGGTACACATTATGTGCCATATCTAGATAGCAGGCATGCCCAAGCCATTTCAACTTAGTTATTATGATGCTTCAAGGCACCTACAGAAAAGACAAGGTAAACACATATAGGAGATAACTTTGCACTTGGAAGAAGCAATGCATATTAGTATGATAATGAAGGAATGACTCTGTCATGAATGTCCATCCCCTTTCTTCTTCTCAGACAACTAATGCTTTATTTAACTGCTAAAGGAATAAAAGATGCACATTAGTAAACATGCATCTTAATTTATGTGCCTGTGTATGCAAACAAATGCCAAGAGGAAATAAATATTCACCTCTTAAAATATTCATGACGAGATTTAAATAAATATGCATCTTAATTTATGTGCCTGTGTATGCAAACAAATGCCAAGAGGAAATAAATATTCACCTCTTAAAATATTCATGACGAGATTTAAATAGTATTCATGTTACCCCAACTATTGGATTTTAAGCACAAAATAATAGAGAAATCAACACAAGTATTTAACGTGGTTCGGTGATGTGTCTACGTACACAGAGCGAAGCGGAGATTTTATTCGGTATAAATAATAGAATTANTATTCATGTTACCCCAACTATTGGATTTTAAGCACAAAATAATAGAGAAATCAACACAAGTATTTAACGTGGTTCGGTGATGTGTCTACGTACACAGAGCGAAGCGGAGATTTTATTCGGTATAAATAATAGAATTACATCATTAGTATTTATACTAACCCTAGCCCAAGTTCAAGCTCATACAAAACTTTAGGGCCCGTACAAGAAAATACACATGTACCTATACCGCGGGAACGCACCCCCAACCTATTCAATGTCCCTGACAAACAAACAGTGAATTAAACCCACAAGGCCGATGACTTGAGTTCCACTTTATATGAGTCACATATACAACACCAACTCAAAACTTTTAGGTCAATTGATTCAAAGCGGTATCAAGGCCACGTGAAAGATTAGGGTTAAAGTCTCATCACCACCCATTTAATGAAATTGTGCACGTCCTCGGGAAAAAAAATGAACCCGCCTACATGTGATGGGGCGTGTTAATGATTAGTTTTAATTGATATGTATATGTATGCTCCCCTCTAACAACTTAAACTTTTAAATCAAGTGGTTCGACATCCTTCTCTACTAACGAAAACTTCATATATACACATCATGACAAATTACTTGTACGAGACTCAAAATTTGCGTTTATTCCCTCTCAAAATACCGATAATGAGAATAATGATTCAAGCAACATAAGCACTCCCTCTTTCACACTCGAAAATTAAATATTTCCATGGTTCACTTATCAAGAAATAGTCCTGTCATAAGATTCACTAACAGAACCAAAAATCATAATTTCAGTTGGTTTAGATAAATTTAGCATGTAAAACCTTTGAAGTGATGGTGTGAGACGAGATAAAGATGAAGTTACACGGAACAAATAATAGGACTAATTTTTTTAAATAATAAATGGACTAGAAATTAGAAAAGAACCTAAATATGGTATTGAGGTATCCTGCGCTAAAGAAAGTGCTAAAAACAGCTTCTGTGTAGAAGTTTGGAACGAGATTTGTATTAATTTTGAATGTTAAAGGATTTCACGGAACTTCACTCATGATAGTTAGAAATTTAAAAAAGGACAAAAAATATGGCATCAAGATTGAAGTCCCACCAAAAATTTATTTCACACAATTTCAATTTCCAATTCTGGAGCAATTCTCATTAACTATTTCGTGTTATTTTTTTAACCCCTTAGTTGAAGAAATCATTAGTCAATTCCCTTTCAATAAAAAGCTTTACTCAAACTTGAGAATTAGAATCCATTTCCAATGTCTATTCCAAATGCAAAACCCATTAAATTCTCGTGAAAAGAAACCAAAGTAGGATATTTTATAACTTGACCAGGGAAAACCTGACTGCCTCGACTGTAAGTTCAAGAGACGCAGAAAGATGAAAAAGCATCATAATGTAAGATTGATCATAAAAGAATATATGTCAACATGTAAGCAGCTTTACTGAGAGCATATAACATTTTATATTTTGTCCTTTTAGCAAATAGCTTATCCTAAAATTATTGTAAATCTTCGATATAAACTAAATAACTTTTATTGATAAAGTACGAAAGAGCATAACCTTATTAACGTATTTGCCATAATTCTTCTACATATAGATACAAATTTACAATATTCTTATAATATCTGTAAAAAAGTTTCTGGGTCGTGCAAATTAAAATTTTAGCCTTCATTTCGGAAGAATTTATAAATAGTTTACTCCCTCAGTCCCATTTCCATTTATATAGGTTGATTTTCTTTATCACACGAATTAAGAAATTTCATTTAATGTTATTAAAAAAAGCCATTTTTGCAAAGAAATTACTTAATTTACCCTTATTTAAATTATCAACAACTAGTAGTAATACTTAAAAAATAAAAAAAGTGAAAACTGCACAAATTAAATACTATGAACCACTTAAACTTTACTCCCTTCGAGAACTGTGTGCATGTATTTGGATGATTCCAACATGTATGTAAATTAAAATCTAAACAATTTCAAGTGAAAAAAATTGGTTATAACTAGGCAAATTAAATAAGGATATATTAGTGAACGAACAAAACAAATAGTGTCTCAATAAAGAAACAACCTTATATAAATGGGACAAGAAAATAAAGAAAGTCAGCCTATATAAATGGGACCCGGGGAGTAATTTATAAATAGATAGAAATAAATGAAGGATAAATAGATAGTACTTGTGGGTCTATTGGAAATTGGAATGTGTTATTGACAATAAAGTTTGACCATGTAAAAATAATTTATAAATTTTGCCAAACAATGGCTTAGATAACTTTTTTAAGCTACGGGATTTTACTACAATACTCGGATATTCTTCTCTCTCCTCTCTCTTGCAGGTTGGGGTTGGGGGTGTGAGATCCTTTTCGTTCCATAAGATGTCAAAGTGGATGATTGACACATTCCATGTTAGAAGTAATAGTAGGAAATACCATTGATAATACAGATTCAAAGCAAATTTATCACGCTCTTTCAGCAATAAAATATCGTTGACCTGCAAATAATTCTAGTGGAATAACCCCCAATGGTTTGAAGATCTGAAATTCACACCAACCCCCCACCCCCTTACTGTAAATTAATATCTATTATCCAAATCTGGTCATAATGTCTAGGGGTTTATAAACCACAAACGACAAGGGGTTATCAGGCTATTCCGAACACATCAGACTATAAGGAGCTTTCATAGAGGAACTTGTCATTTAAACCCATAGTGTAGCACAACTTGATTGAATGATACCAACCACTAGACAAGTAAAATATCCAACTTGACGTAGGACAATCCTATTCCAAATAGGATTTCTTGTTGTAATAGGGTTCATCTCTTTTTCTTCTTCTTTCTTGTTTAGAATATGATTCTTTTTCTTTCTTGATTAGATCTCTTAGATTAGGATTTTGTTTTCTTTTAGGATTTCAGTTTTCTTTCCTTCTAGGATTTTAGTTTAGTTTCCTTATATTGATAAGATTAGAGAATTATTTTGCCTTAGGCTTTGTATACTTTACAATTAACCAATTCATTATAATCAAATTATTCTCTACATATTTATTTTCGAGTCAACTTTATTCTTGTTTCAAGAATTCCAATTCTGCTTTCTTAGAGATGTATTGATCAATATCAGTACGTTCAACATTGCATACCTTTCTATTTGTTCTAATAATTGCTTCAAGTCATTAAAACATGTGTAACTAGTACAAAACAAAACAATACATAATTATAAAACGCATGAAAAGCATATGATAACTAATTTTTGCTTTGCCAACTATCATGCTTTTGATGTGATTAAAACCCTAATGACCAGCTTTACAATGTGATTTTACCAGGACATATTTGACAAGTTAAAACAACGATTTTAATGGTAAAAACCAACACAGCACATTTGAGGAAGATTGAACAAGTTCGTGGGATTCACATAAGATGAGAAAGGATTTTGAAGTTCATCAGATTTCTGATAATGGCATATTACATTACTCCATCCATATTATTCATTATTGACTTTTTTGGTCAATTTGATTTTTGTCGAGCTACATTATATTTCATAATATATAGTAATTTCAAAATTACTCTATATGGATGGTTGTTTTCAAATGTCGTTTACTAAATACTAGACGCCATTCCATAAAATGCAAAAAACTAAGATCAATTTAACTTCCAAAATAGTTAAACTGATCAGAAACTCAATGATGACAAATAAGTAAGATGGAAGGCACAAATAACTATTTGGCTGCAATAAACTATAGAGATATCTGGATGAGTAGCAACAAAAAGAAAGGAGAATGTATTAATACCTGACAAAGATAATGCATGAGAGTCATCTTGCTGTTTGAAGCACGTGTATCAGTGAGTTTTAAAAGACTGTCCAACTTAAACCCTAAAGCAGAACCTGGAAGTCGGAAAATGTAGGAGTTAGATATATTACAAATCTGAAACTTCTTTCAACCACTAGGTCCACTACCAAAACCAAATTACAAATTTTAATTGGAGAATGAAGGATGCGTTCCAGTTATAATTTACCAAGGGGTCTCAAATAAATTACTGTAAGATGTATTAAGCAAAATAGTAGAGAAAGCTGTTCCAAGTGACAAAAAAATCAGGGCAACGGGTGCTTGCCACGTTAAATGGTGACTGCTAATTACATAATAATTCACCTTCAAGAAGGGCTTCCCAAGCATTCACCATCACTAGAGTGAATTAGACCATGTAATACCCAGAGTCCCAGAGGATAAATGTTTACAATAAAATTAAAAAATAAAAAATCCGATATTTATTTCTACACAGGATCACCTTTTTACTAAGACAAGATCTTCTCTTGTTATCTGTCAGAATGGAAGAGTGCGTGTTTCTACTATAAGAATATTTCTCCATTCTTTGGTTTAAAAGCAACACAACTCAATATTTACTTTAGACATTATCCAAACAGATATTATGAGAATTCCAACCATATTAGCAACAATTACTAACAAGCTCATCTATTTCATGGCATGAAAGCATCACTGGTGTTTCTAATATTTCTCCATTCTATCGTTTAAAGCACTGCAACTCGATATTTTGTTTTGACATTACCCATACAGATATTATGATTATTCCATCTACATTAACAATAATTACTAACAAGCTCATCTATTTCATGGCATGAAAGCGTCACTTCTTTTCTGAGCGGAAGTAAATTGAAAGAATAACATCATGCAGTGGTAACTCATTTTGGCTTCTTTCTGCAACTCTTTAAAAGTAAACACAATGCGCAACAGCCCAACCTAGTACATATTCATAGTGAAAACAGCTTATGCATATATTTCAAAACTTGTCCTCCTGCATATAGACTCTTCATTGCATAATTACAACACACTCTTGATTTATCAGTGTTCTTGATATCTGATGCAAAAGTTAGTTTTGAGGAATCGCAGAGTGAAAAACTAAATAAATAAATAAATAGAAAGGAATGAAGAAAGTATTGAATCCAGAGACTAACCACAGTTTTTTGCAGTGTCTGAAAATTCAACTTAAAGAAAGCTTATGAATATTTAATGTCCTTACCCCTTGCAGTTCCCTGATTTAATGTGTTCCCAAGAAGTAAAATTTTCTTCATGATTTCTTTCAGTTTGAGGGATTTTCGAACCTAATTCATAAGTTACAAAATAGGTTATATCAAGATTAAAAGTTCCAATAAATAAAAATTTACTAGAATTTGTATGTACCTCTTCACAAGCAGAATTCACAGTGTTCAAGCTTTTCTTAAAATCTGAAGCCTGAGATGAAAGCCAAATTTAGAGATATGAGGAATCAAATTCATGTTCGAAAAAATCCTCACCCTCATAGCAGACCTGAGAATTGAATTGAATCTTGAATAAGAAAACCCTTAATTTCGACTCCACCCGTGGCACCTTCATCAGCTCCAAAAAGAACTGAAATAGAAATAGATGTAATAATTTTTATATGAACATTACAATTGGTTAAGTATTAATGAGAATGGTTGAACGATAGCACAATATGAGAGGAAATAATATAAAATTGATGCAATTAAAAACCAATCATTTTACTTCAGTGAAACCTCTAAACAGCATAAACAATTTTTAGTTCGCTCGTAATCTTGATCAAGTGCCTTCCACCTTTCACACTAGTAAAAGCTTATTACAGATTCAAAATATTATGATGATTTCTGCTCAACTATATTACGTCCCTTTAACCACACACATGTATATGTCCTCACAATTGTCTTCAAAAGGATCACATAAGATCAGCAACCACTAAATGAAATGTCAATATCTGCTCATTTTCAATGAGACTTTGCAAAGTCACATATTAATATCTTGCATGTACTATGTATGCTCATTTTATAGGTATTATATATTTGGTCATACTCTATTCAAACCCGTTTGATGCCAGATACACTAAATATGAACAGCAAAAGGCATCTATATTCAACTAACAAATCCATTTGAGACTAAAACTAAGTTAAATAATTCAAGATATCCAAGCCGTCAATACTTTACGCACTTACACATCTTGAATCCAAAGCAACAAAAGTTGCACTCGTCAAAAAGAAAAAAGATAGTGCCTTCTAATATATTAGCAAGCAATCACCTGAACTTTAACAACACTATTCACATGCTGGCAGCTAATGTATTTGCATTTCGGTAGATTAATGTGTACGACATGTTCAATATTCATGATCAATGTCTAATCAGCTTTCCTCGCATTGAACTAAAAGTTCAGGAGAAGGAAGATGGAGCTTGATACCAAAACCTATATTTATGGTCGACTCTATAACACTGACTGAACCCAATTCTTGGTGTTGGAGAAAATTAAATCACTGGTACTTGAATAAAAATCGCTTATTCCTATTGGCTTACATAAATGTAGAATGCATCCTTTAAAAGCAAAAATATCAGCAATAAAACAACTAAATGATGATTCAGTCCACAGACCTGCTCACACTTCCCTAGATTGTCCTTGTCGCCTGTGTAGCCCTAAACAGTCACAAAACAGAAATCAATAATAAGAAATTCTTTTTGTCTAAAGAAAATAGTGAGAGTGGATTAAATAGTGAAAATCATGGGTTGAATAATGATTGAGAAAATGAAGACTCGCCTTGAGAAGTTCCATCTCTTCTTTAGTAGGACAGAACTTTATAAGATTTTCTACTTGATCAGCATCTAAAATTGATTCATCCATTGCAAGTGCAGCAGCCTGTGGAAGTGAATTATACACACGTTAAATGTAGACTTGGAAACAAACATGAATTTTTGAAGTAGAACCAAAGTTTGTAGGAGAAATAAACCGTGCATATGGATTAGTGTGGTAAAACAAGAAAACAAGTTTATAATTCTTAGAATGGCCAAGACCCATATATCTTTAAATATGATCGGAGATGAGTGGAATCTGCTTCATGTGCCTAAAAGGCACTATTTTTGTGTCTTGAGACATTTTCTGGTCATGTAGATAAACACAATTCATCAGTTCGGACACAATACTCTTATCTATTTAGTACTTATTCCAGCAGATATAGAATTGAACTGTGCACATAAATGGTTTGTGTGCAAAAGATATAATTTATATTATAACTAATTTTTCGATAACAGGTGAATAAAAATGAGCCCCTTGTTTTTGGTTTCTTTATACAAGGATAAACCAATCTAACTTGAAGATGAGAACAAAACAAAAGGTTGGAAATATGCACCATGTCTGGCTTACCATCATGTCAGGAAGTGGCATTTTCACCTTTGTGAGCATGATTTCCGTATTATTAGCCCTTCTCAGGTCAATCTACAATAAGAATAGTGATTGAAACATGAAAATAAATGAAAATCTTATCAGTACTTCACCAGCCAATATTGAACTGTCTTCTAACTAATTAAAATAACCGAGTTGAACGCGCTTTGAACTAACATTGGCACGAAACGAGAAAAATGAAAATCTACAACTTAGTAAAATCTGAGAGCTCTACGCAGAGGAAGCAGAAGAATGACAAATAAACAAGAGGAAACTTTCTCCTGAAAGCCAATTGATAATTATTTATTTCAATTACATAATCTAAAAGAGGAAACTGCACGCCAGCCACTTCCACTTTTTGTCTTTGTGATAATAAAGCTTGAAGTGGTCTCAGTAAGCTGATAACAAAAGAAACTGTCCTCTCCATGATTACGAGGTCAAAGAACCTAATCTTTACATTGTCGGTTTAAGCATCAGTAAGAATGCATGCACTTTCTCAGTTTTGATCCTTGGATTTATAAAGTATTTCATGGTTCAATTTAATCATAACCTAAGGGCAAGTCGATGTCAATCAGATGCTTAGCTGCCAGTAAGACCACCATTTCATATGTGATCAAGTCTGCTATTTAAAAGCCCTTAATTGCAGTAAAAACAAAAATGAAAGATATTTCCGTTGATCATTTTACTTTTGAAGGAAACAAAGCCAAACTAATTTTTTATCTTCACCAAAGAAAAGATGCAACACTGCCTTTTAGATACTCTGTGAGAATGTATGCTGTCATGATTCACAAAAATACTTATCAATAACGCTCACTTTCATGATTTACTGAGAATACAAGAATTTAACAATTTGCAAAGTACACATCTTCCTTTTCCTTCTTTTTCTAGAGCCGCCGCTTTGTGCACAGGTTATAAGATGAAAATTAAGAATAAGCACAAATCAGTTAGACAGAACAAACACAAGTCTGGCCACACAGATTAGTTGAATGGGCTATATGCCCCCAAAAGTTCCAAGAAACTCTCATTTTTATAATGCTTTGCAGATAATTAACTGCATAATTTCTAATAAATGATCTCTTTTAAAGGAAAAGAGTTCCCAGAACAAGTATACAATTCATAAATATTACCAGATGAACTTTGTCAGGTTTAGATCCAGTAGACTTCCGACGTCCTCCTGATTTGCCTCCAGAACTATCTGACTTGGGGACTGTGGCAGAGAACAGAGTCTCTAGTTCTGACACATCAAATTCTGGTGCACTAGAAAAAAATTGAAAGTGTCAGCAACATAAAAGAATCAAGAGGCAATAACAAAACAAGAAATCAATTTCTAAACTAAGTTATACGCATATAAAAGCATTTCGGAAAAGAGATAAACAACCTCGATCATATTGCTAAATATGATTGAATTACACCAAAGGAATGAAGAAATGCTACTCATGCAATTCTACATCGACAAACAAAAACAGCAGAGCAAAAGGGCATACACTTGATGTTCTCCATTTCTCTGCAATTCTTCCCACAAGCTTCCTTGTAGTACCCTCGTTACCTTGCTCCAGTGTAGTGGCTTTAAGGTAGATCTTCGAGGTGCTGAAGCAATTGACATCCCAGGACGAGAAAGCCCACGCCCTCTACCAGCAATTGAGCCTCTCCCATCTGCCACAGATCCTTTAGCCCCTAATGGAGGTGGTGGGGGAGGTCCCACACCTGGAGGTCTAGGAGGACCTGGTGGTGCAGGACCCAGTACACGGCCTCCAGGAGGGGGTGGTGGAGCTGGTGCTCCATGCATGGGCGGAGATGGACCACCAAGTGAAGGAGGTGATGGTGGAGATGGGGCCCCACGGATAGGGGGAGCAGGAGGTGGTGGCGCTCCACGTTGGGGACGTGGACCTCCAGGCAATGGAGGGGGTGGAGGTGGGGTTCCACGCATCTGAGGAGGGGGAGGGGGAGGTATCGCTCCACGCATCTGAGGAGGTGGAGGTGGAGGTGGTGCTCCAGGCAATGGGGAAGGGGGAAGTGGAGGTGGAGGTGGATGTGGCACTCCAACCATGAGGGGTGGTGGAGGTGGAGGTGGAGGTGGCGCTCCACGCATAGGGGGAGGTGAAGGTGGAGCTCCAGGCAATGTGGGAGGTGGAGCTCCAGGCAATGGGGAAGGTGGAAGTGGCACTCCATCCATCGAAGGTGGGGGTGGAGGCAGTGGAGCTCCACCACGCTGAGGAGGAGCATGAGAATGACGTGAGGGTGTGGGTGGCGGCGGTGGAGGTGGTGGTGGTGGTGGTGGTGGTGGAGGTGGAGTGCAATGTGAAGACACAGATGCACCATGATTGATAGGAGGTGGAGGCAGAAAAGAATTACCATGCATGGGAGGCGGGGGC
>CAIGRR010166154.1:0-11525 GCA_903798365.1 Fraxinus sp. 1973-6204
TGACCACGATGCCTTAGATGTGCTCTATCCTGGGCGACTCGGCGATTTGGGCGATAATCGGGCCATCGCTCTGGGCGATCACATGGCTCTTCATTCGTTCAGCTTCTGTTCGTTCCGCAAGTTTGGGCGATGACGTTTTTCTTGTTCTGGGCTTCTATTACCTTCATCAATGATCCTTCCTAGGTCTTTATCTTGGACTCCCTAATTGGGCTTCTCATCTTAGGCCTTTAATCTTGGGCTGCATTTTTAGGGTGTCAACAAAGCTTATTGAACTCTGATACCATTTTAAGTTTTGAAGTTCATCTTAAAATGTTAACCTTATTAAAATGAGTGGTCCAAACCTTTATATCTTAGTCTATATTTTCATCTTTATTTGATTTGGAATTTATCCATTGACAACAACATCGTGAAGATTAAGCCAAACCGGAACTCAGTGATGGTAGTAGCCTGTATGCGAAACTCGTGGCAATTTTCAACTTTTAAGTCTCGAAACTACTCTGAATGTGTAGAAAGGAATGTTGATCTAACTCCCTTTTTGTCAAGAGCTTTTGAATGTCTGTTTCATGCAACCATATGATGGTTGCTTTGTCCCTGGTTCTTACCTTAGTTCGAAACTGATGGATCCAAATCAGGCGTTACGGAGTTGGCAGGAATCGATGCCACTGGATGGAAGGATCTTCAGAGTGCAGTCATAAGTAATGTTGAGCATATCGAGCAAAATCAATGTACTTGGCAACGATTTCTTCCGAATGGTCCAACTGCACTTCTGCCTATTGGTGACAAGTTTAGCAACATTGTTTGGACTATGAACCCTGAAAAGTCCTCAGATTGCAAATCAATGGCTGAGGTTGATTTTGTGAAAGAAGTAAACCATGATTTGGACAGTGGATATGGTCCTCATCATCAATTTTGTGAAAGAAATAAAGTATTGAAATCTGCAACTTATTAAATGCAGTAATTATAAAGCAGTAATGGAGAGTTAGTTTTGAAATTGGAGAGTCAAACCTACTCTTAAAATTTATTTTTAAGCATCGACTCTCTAAAATATAAAGAATTTTGTGCTTTTTATGTCTATCGAAGACGCTCTTAGCTAGGCAGATAGTTTGCATTAGAGACAACTAACCTTCTTTACAACAATTATTATGGGATGAAAGTTAGTAATGTCAAATAAGAATTGCTTACCATGTAGAGAAAACAAGATTTCCCAAGACTTCTATTCATCAATGTAGAACATTGCTATAGAGGGATATTAACATGCTTTTGATAAATTAAGGTGACATCAAACCTGAAAATTCCCAAGCAGCTGTTTAATGCTGTCAATTCCTTGTTCATGTGCCATTGAAACGAAATATTATCGTGTATGCCTTTTATCAACAGAAATTTTCCTCTTTTCTCATGATCTATTTTATGTTCTGAGAGCAATGTAACATGTGAATGACGTAGTTACATTTTAATGTGAAAATATGTTAAATTGATAAATGCATGCATCGGTTTTGGATTGCTTTCGCTGAATCGGGAAGTCTGGGATTGGGGCGTCGGGTCCATACTTTTGCCAGCGAGAATGGATTTGTACAAACTCAATCAACTTGTTTTTATCAAATAATCGACAGAGAACAAAAGCAGAAATGGTGTACAGTAGAATGAAAAAATTTGTTAGCTATACGTCATTCTTCAGTTTAACCGTATGTACAGTTACTGAATCATTGTATTGACCAGGTGATATATTAATACAAAGTATCTATTTCAGGAATCAGCTATTAAGAGGGCACGACAAAGATTTTGTACTTTCACTTGTGTATAAATAAGCAGTTTAAGTCGACTCAATTTACCAGTGTGTCTCGTAGTACACGTGCCAGTACTCGCGAAGATAACCGACTGAGCACCTCAGGAAGCACTTTTGCAGATAGTCCTGGCAACACAGGAAGCAGATCTTGGATCACTTGGGGAATATTTACTCCCTGTAGCAGCAGAGAAAAAATATTCATTATTCCACAATGGCAAGGGAAGTTGACCAATAAAACCAAAATAAATCTGTTGAATTCAAACTTGTATTGAAGAGGCATATTTAATTTACAGAAATAGAATAAGAGGGTGTTTGGTGTATATTAAAATCAGATTTTAAATGCATTGTGATAGAAGTTTTTGAAATGTGTAGTTGAAAAGATGTGGGACCATGAAAGATGTGATTAATATTGATTGTTTGACTTTGACCTAGATTAAAATCTGGCCCTAAGAGCCAGAATTATTAAACAACTACCCCTTCTCATTCATTCATGTCTTCTTACAAAGTTTTCATGATGTTCTTATTTTCTTATGACTCATCAGGGTAGCAGGAATTCTCTTGTTTCAGGAATCAATAATTGAAGCATAACCTTCTCCAAATGGTTTTAAGTGTTGATTCAGCAATGCTTCAAACGAAGCCAGACCAATAAAAGAACCAATCTGGAAAGAAGTCCTATTCATCATGCAGAACAATTTTAAAATAAGCAATGGCACAGGTCATCATATAATTTGTGATACACTTTAGAATATGCCAATAGTGATCAATGCTTTATCGAACCTTTTTTTTTTTTTTTTTCATACTTGAAATTGCTACATAGAAGGTGAGCAAAACAAAACACTCAGTTCAAACATATCATAGCTGGAAGAGCAAGTTGTTGCAAGAATAATTGTTATAGGCTCTTTCCTAGGCACCTAGTTGAAAGCATGACACATTCACAAAGGCCAAAAGGCATGCTTAACCATCTCCCATTCATTAGACCATTTCATCATACAATATAGTTGTTTCTCCCATTCATTAGACCATTTTGTGTCCCTGCAGGGTATATGAACTGTAGCTATACGTAAATCAACATATACAATCCAGTGCATACTCAATTTCACAACAACAAAAAATTAAGTCTTGTTTCCAATACATTTAAGTTTAGCTACATGAATCTTTTTTTGCCGCTTCGTTCAACTCATTGTTAGGCCTACTAGAAGATATAAATGATCTATCTTTGCCAACTAGAAGGCCATCATAGATATGGTCTACACCTCCCTCTTGTAACTTTATACTTTGATCGTACCACTATAATAAACATGAAGCCTCTTTCGCCTATGCAAAACAAGTCCAAATCACCAATGTCTTCATTCCCTTAATTTATTCTCAATCGGTTTTACCTCCACTTCTTAGAGTATATATTCAGTTCTTAACCATCCATTTTAGTTTGACCACACATCTGTCTTAGCGTCCACATTTTTGCTATGTTCATCCCATTGGGTCTACTTAATTAAAGCTCTTGTCAAGTAGAAAGTATTCCTGCAGTATATAAAATCACCATTTTCACTTCAGTATGTCCTAACGATTCTCAAGGGAACCAACAGTTGTTTCAATTTCAATTTTTATTTTATTTTTTGCTGGGCAGAGGAAATATGTTTTTATCAATTTAACCTTACATCACAATTCCAAAACAATGCAAATTGGAAAAAATTCAAAGATCATGACAATAAATGAGAATATAAAATAGCTCAAATAGCTCAAGGTAGCAATGACACATCATAACCAGGTTATGCATGCACATTGAGGGATTCCATTTGTTTCATAAGTCAAAGGTGACACTACAAATGATTTTCATTTTTGAAGACTGATTTTACAATTATCAACTTTAAACTTGTAGTACCTTTGTTGAAGCTGCAGTTCCAGATGTTAAGAATTCAATGATTTTCTGGACATTGTTCAGTATGACCTTGTCCTCCTCAGTGATCGTTGGAAGAAGTGCAGCTGGTCTAATAGGTCCCAGAGTAGGAATCATACTGAAAAGTGGAGTTACATTTCCAATTCTAAAAAATGCCATTATCTGTACCAACTGTTCCCTCGTAACAGCATCGATGCCCTTTACAATCTGTTCAAGGTTCACCCCAAAATAACATCACTAGGAGTAGGACCACGCAAGCACAAGTAAACCAATCAATTTAATTGATTTTTTGTTTATATTTATCCAGTGCACAGTTGACAATGAGATGGCAACACCAAAACTATATTAAAGTGATTGAAACAGGTGAGTAATCATCATAGTTCAAATTTTCTTAAGGCCTTCATCACAAAAATAGCGAAACGTTTAAGACGTAGTTTTGTTAACCATCAGTCCATCAGAATCCCACTTTCTCCAAGCACATACATATATAGATGGCTATAGAGCTTTTTTTTCCTCGTTTTATTGGTTAATTATAGAGAGTTCAGAGACAAAATGGGGCTACACTAGAACGGTCAAATCAGTTGAAATGTATTTGATTACCAAATAGTTACAAGGAACTACTTGCACTTTGGCCTTTTCGTAGTTATGTTAAGCAAAAATTAAATCCTGTGTATGATTGATACTAATGGCACCCCTAATAAATAGAAATAAAAGATTGCTATGAACATAAATGGAAATGTGGATGACAATTAAAAGAAGAATAATATAGTTGCTCTAGAATTAAATATACCTCATCTAAGAGAAACTCTCGAAAAAAATTCCCCTTTTCAGATAGTAAAAATACCAAGGCTGCTCTTGTTTGGATTGGCTGTGTTGGAATAGCTAATGTTGGAGAACCATTCGCTGAAAATACCTTAAGCAAATTGTTGTTTTGACTTTGTAGAATGCCAAGCCCTGCCATGCTCCCATTCATACTTTCGCCACCTCCACTCTTCGCCGCATCTATGAAATTTTCAAAAGCTTGCATGACATCTATAAATCTTTCAGCATCAAATACTCCAGATTTCCCATATATTGTATATCGCAATGCAGTCCTTAGACGTGGGGATTCATCAGTCAATAGCCTCTAAAATTGAGAAAAAGATCAAGAAACAATAATGAAATGTCATGCCTTAACTAGTTGTGCCATCAACTTGAGCAAATAATTAATTTATAAACATAATAGAATATTGTCAACTACTAGGAAAATCAATTCATCATTAGTGTAATTGACTTTGTAACAGACGGAACTCTAAAATTACTGAGATTAGTGCATAAGAAAAAGTATTACTAAGTAAATGATCATTCAAACCTAACTGAATTTTCCAACAGTACCTGTTTTATTTATATATGAATATTTAATTTTTTCTGCTTTTTATTTTACTTTTCATTGCTTATTTAAGGAAATGAGTTTCATTCCGTGATCAGTCTAATGACTTCATTTACAATAGGTTTTCCATAGGGCATTCTCACAACGTCGAAGGTAAAAAATGCCCACTTACTAAACTTTTTATTCCAAAGGTTTCTTTTATGCATCAAATGACTAATGTAACCTTATTAAACATGACTTCCACCATATTCAGCTCTTCTTCCTCACCTTACCCCCACCCCCGTGTCCCCAACCTCCCGCCTCACCCCTGAATTCCCCCCTGCATCCCAATCTCTGTCCCGTCACTACCTCTCATGCCACCCACCCCCCAACAATCCCCCCTGCTTGGGAGCAACTCAGGGGGCATCCCGAGCAAAGGACATGGAGGACGGTGGAGGAAGGGAGGAGAGGCATGCCGGGGAGGGGGAAGGGAAGAGGCAGGATGCGGAATAGGGGGCTCATATTTCAGGGGTACGGATGGGTGAGGTAGAAGACTGTTAATGATAGTATGGAAGAAGATAAGGGAATACTGGGGCTATCAAATAAAAAGAGGTTCGTAAATCATTCTCTTTCCAACTTTGTCCTCGAAAAACATTTGCCTCTTCATATCTATATTTCCCTAAGTTCAACTTGCCTGTTGTATTTTGAGATTGACCAGATGAGACGGCTGATACAGAAGTAATGCTTGAATATTTTTCTCTTACGACCTTTAAAAGTTTATGAGAGAGGTTGGGGAGAGAGTTCCTAATGTAATCTAATCAGTGAAACATACAAAACTTGAAAATACTGGAGAAATTTCTAAATAGTTGTTGAAGGGAATCAACTTCCCACCATCAACTAGAAATAGATCCACCTATACCTAGAAGGAAAAATTGGATTACAAATGAGAAATATAAGTGAAAGGATTGTATTTCTGTACCTGGGCAATGTACGGATAGGCTTCATCTACAATGGCAAAATCAGGATTTCCCACTAAAGCTATGCCCTCCAGCACCCCGATTGCTCTGATTATAAGAGCAAAATAAGGCGGTATTCTGAATGGATAATCAAATGTTATTTGTGCTAAATCTGATGCCAGGTCCTGAAAGTTGATATTTTTTGCTCCCCCACCTTCAAGAGCCTGGTCAAAAACCTTGGCCAGGACTGGCAAAATGGGTTCCAAATTAACTCCTTCTGGAATGAAATCGAGTTTGACAAAATCTTTAACTATAGCAGGATAATCGCGATGAATAAGGTGAGCAATAGCTTCAATCATGCCATACTTTTGGTCATCTGTCAATTTTGTAACAAGACCTGCCATGAAAAATCCTAATTACACACGAGAGAGTTGATAAAATGTACATGCATACATAATTCACAATCTATAGCATTCAAAACGTCTGCAAAGCAGAAGTTAAAATAGTTGAATAAATTCACAATATCAATTGTTTCATCATAGTCAAACCTGTTAAATACATAGAACTGGAAAATTAGGGAGATATTGCAGCAGGTTGCCAACCTATAGCCTATGTGACAAGTTAGTCCCCAACCTCTAAATAGGGACATTTCGATCCACAACCTTTCATTGTCTCTATCCAAGTAGTACTAGTAGAGACATTAAATGGGGTACAACTACCACGTATCAAATTTTATGAGGGTAGAATGGGTAAACAACATGTATTCAATAAAAAACAAAAGAAAATGAGAAAAAATAAAGAAAAGGGAGAAAAAAACACCACCACACCAGCCATCAAGGCCCACCACCACCAGCAGGACCACACCTGTACCAGCTACCCACAGCAGTCCAAGCCCCGGAGCAGGATGCTATCAGTCACAGCCCAACCACCAGAAAATAACATAACCAAGAACACCACACCAAGAAGAGACTTGTTAACTAATTAAACAAGCCTCATTTCAGTACCAGTATTTTCCATCCAAAATAAGTCAATAACATATCCAAAATCAAGTTATATTGAAGTCACACCAAACCCTTGCTGGCCTGTGACAACCCCTCCACTCAAACTCTGGTTTGCAGTCAGCTGTGGATTATCACAGGATATCTTCATAGGTATTATGACTAAATTTTGGATCTTATTAAACAAGATTCAATCCAGGAATTGCAGAAAAACACAAAAATTGCACAAGATATAAACAAGGGGCAGTGGGTTTTTTTTTTTTCTTTGGGGGAATTTTAACTTTTCAATGTTCCATTTTTAGCTTATTTTGTTTTATTTGTTTGTTAAAGCTAATCAAAATCTAGGAGTGCACCAACAGACTAAGGGTGTGTTCGGTAGAGATTAAAATCGGATTAAAATTGAAAAACTAGCCGTTATTGTCGACTTTTATTAGACGAGTGGGACCCAATAGCGACTATATTTTCAATTTTAATTGGATTTTAAGCACGATCGAATACGCCCTAAACTAAAAGTTCACAAAGCTTCTGAGTTAAAACAGAAATTTCAAGCTGTTAGATGCAAATTGAGAGGAAAAAAGAATGTATGGAACAATTTTCACCAGGAATCAAGTAATCTTGTAAACATCTACTGATAAGAAGAGGTTAGCACTAGATTTTTTCAGATTATGCTCATATATACATCATGTTACTTGAAGTGTGTCAAACTAGAAGGTAGATCTGTGATTACCAAAATCCAGTATAGCTAGCTTCCCATCTGGAGTACGAATTAAATTTCCAGGATGTGGATCAGCATGGAAGAAGCCTGTGTCAAGTAACTGTGGATCCAAAGAAAAGTGAGTAAGATCCAACTGGTAATTTAAAATAACATTGACAGAGCCTGATGGTGCATTCCTTTAGAAACTTTCTTTTCATTCAGTGTTCCGCATTAAATTAAAATACAATGATAACATTTTCATCAATAATAAGTTGTTCAGTTGTGTAAGTGATTTTTATTACGTAGAAGTAAGATATTGGTTAATTTGTGGTAATGTTTTAATAAATGTTATTTTAGACAGAGTCTTATCAAATATTGAAATGTGTTCATGATGCCACAATTCTGGCTATTTTCTATAATCCCTACCTCACCCCCACCCAACCACCAAACCCCAATATGTGCGTGTTGGGGGGCCGGGGGGCAGTTAGCAAGCATCAAATAACTAAATACAGCTGATGTGACGTGTAAGCAGCAGTATGAACTAAACCAAACTCCAAAAATGCACACAACAACATTAGAAGGAAAACTAGCCAAGGATACAAGCCTAAGAAGAAAATATCTCACAGATGTTAGACACAAGTCAAAACAGAAAACTAACAGTTGCTGAGAGCCATATAATGCCTTTGTAAATATAGGTAGGACAATTTCACAAGGCGTTGGAGGATAAATTGAAGATAAAAATGCATCAACACATTCCGATGTGTAAGCTTTCCATGAATTAACTGCAATGCACATTACCTGCTTAAGGTAGCATATCACTCCAACATTTACTAGTTCACCAACATCACTTTCAGTACTTTGTGACAGCTTCTCTCCTTCTATCCATCCTGTTGTAAGAACCTTCCTTGAAGTGTATTTGGGATATGTCTTTGGCACAACAACCTGAAAACTGGAACTTATTAAGTGCAATAAAACCACCAGTAGAGTTTTATTCCCTGCGAAAGGGCTTTGTTAGACAAAACAGTACATTTCAGCAAACAGTCACTGTCGATTACCTGAGGAAGGTCCTTCTTCATCATTTCAGCAAAAAGTGTTCCATTTTCTCCCTCATTAACATAATCGAGTTCCTCAAAGAAGCGAGCAGCCCATTCATCAACCAATCCAACAACATCGACAGATATCTTAAAGAATTAGATGTCAGGTGCATTTATTACTCCATGTTAATCACCTCTTCCACAGATAAATTCGAACAGGAAAAAGAATAATCGGTACCTGCGGAAATTTGCGAAGAAAAAGTCCCAAGTGCCTTATGACATATAAATCTACTGTTACAGTCTCAAGGACAAAAGGCCTCTGTACTTTGACAGCTACCAGATCCCCATTTTCTTTTAGCCGGCCCTTGTAGACCTGGCCGAGGGATGCTGTCATTAATTTTCAAAACATGGAAATAATATATGAGCTTCACGCACAAGAAAAATCCAGTGAAACAAAGCCTTTATGAGAAGCTTTGAAAGTGAAAAAATAATGCACATTTGCAGTAATTGATTCTAATATGAATGGCAGCAGAAAGTCAATGGTCATTGAGATTACCAGCGGCTATGGGAGAGGAAGAAAGTTCGGAGTAAATGTTGGACCATGGTTGTCCAAGCTCCTCCTCAATAAGAGCCATAGCCACATCATCTGGAAATGATGGAACCTATACCAATGAGGAGACAAAATGTCAGAAACAAAAGAACACTTCAGGATGAAAATTAGAAGTCCTTTAATGGATTTCCTCAGATTTTCTTTGCATTTCTTCATTGTTAACAAACTAAATTACTCACAGCAAAATTGGAAATCAGATTTCTCAAACCTAAAAGGTTGAAAAATTATCTAAACATGCTTGCTGTAAATAATAAATAAATAATGAAAGAAATAAAATCTATGGCCAGACAGATTGGGTGTTAATCTCAAAATGATAATGGTACTTAGGAAAAAAAGTCAATCATGATCAGGGTGCTCCTAAGGCACCTACAGTTATAGGTGAATCCAAAGCTTCCAAAGAGCAAAAGGATAAGGCCCCCGAGAGAGAGGAAATCAAAAGCTAAGTCGTACATATAATGCCTAAAAGATAAATAAATGTTAAAGAAAAGAAATTTTCACGACTTCATATAAATCCTTTGTATAAAAGCAAAACTCAAAACATGGATGAAAGAAAATACTATGAGATCAAATAACTCCATCAATGAGAACAAGTAAAACAAAGTAGTCTGAATATCATTGCATTCCTTTGCAAGTTTTGTGTTTTTCTCTTGAAACTGAAGGTGTCTAACAAAAATTTCGAAAGGCTTACGTGCTATGTAACATTTTTAAATCATTTAAAAACTTGTTATCAAAACAATATCAAATGTATGTCAATATTGATCAACGAGCTAACAACGAGTCAAAGATAAAGAGGAAAGAAAGAAAATGGCATGAGCAGAAATATAAACTCGAGCAAAATGTATAATCTCAGCTTATCAAAGGAGGACAGAGAGGAAATGGAATGAGCAGAAATATAAACTTAAGATCAAAATGTATATTCTCACCTTATCGCAAAGCTTTTGCAGCTCAGTCATTGCAGCAGGTGACAGTATATCAGGTCGAATACTCAATGCTTGACCAAGTTTTATGTATGCTGGACCCAAGGAGGTAACTATCTCCCTCAATTCAATGGCTCGAGCAACCTCATTCTAAACATAGAAAGAAAGAAGAAAGGATCAGATGGAAACTAAAATACCAGGTATTATCACGTCTGCAACTGTGACCAGATTAATTNGAAAGAAGAAAGGATCAGATGGAAAGTGAAATACCAGGTATTATCACGTCTGCAACTGTGACCTGATTAATTGCTTTAGTAATTAAAAACAGGTGCAAACAAATAAAGAGAAAAACATGGCTGATTTAGCATATATAGAAAAAGAACACATTTCATTAATCAGTGCATATATAGATCATTCTACCTGCAACTCTATTTCTGAACTTTTTCCTGTTAGTCAATTGCAAAGGACGTGTGTATGTTCTCTCTAGTTTATTGGATTCAAAATATTACTTGAATAACCCTTAATGCAGTCTCCTATTTATATTCATGTATTACTATGTCATTCAACGTGAAGTCGTGAGGGAGCAAAGGAGGTTGAGCAAAGGAGTTTCAGTCTCTATTTGATGATAAGTAGATTTTTTGATCTTGCACTAAATTCGTTCAAAAAAGGATTTCCTGTGAACTTTGCTGCTACAGAACAAGGGCATCAGCAGAAAGTCCCGTTTAGAATCTCTTTCCAAGGAAACCTTTGAACATTGCTATGCTGGTATCACCATTCGTGCCGCTCAATTGCAACCGAGAGACATAGTGCTTGCTCTGATATCATTGATATAGATATTGGGAGAGTCACACCTCAAAGCTAGTTATTGAAGTTGGAAAGCCCAAATCTATACAAACAACACACCGAAAGCCCATACTTTCGATGTGGAATTCAAATCCGATACCTCGCAATGGGAACCTTAACAAATATCTTCCTCCCCTCAAAGGACTTGTGGCCATCCCTGATAAGTGTAGTTTTTATACTTATTCACGGCGCTAAATTATGTTATTTTATTTGTCTTTTGAATTAAATTCTATTTAATTTATGTTAAATTGTTTCGTGTAGGTAAAACTTTATATTTAATGAAGAATTGAAAAAAAGAATGCAAAATAGCGAAAAAATGACAAAATCCAAAGTACGGGGACTAAATTATTGGAGGCAAAGTTTGGAGATTACAGTTCGTACTTTGAAAAGTGAAGGACTGGCTTTGAAGAAAATAATACATTAAATGGACCTCAATTGAACTTCTATT
>CAIGRR010166168.1:0-10797 GCA_903798365.1 Fraxinus sp. 1973-6204
AATTTCTGCCTTTGCAGGCAGCTATATTAAAAAAAATTCATTTTAATTTTTTTTTTTTTTAAATTTGGGCAGGCTCGCCCAGGCCAAAGGCCGGCTCGAGACTTGGCTCGGTCTAATCGGGCCCGAGCAAGGCCCGGCTCGGGCTTTTTCGGAGCCAAGCCCGAGCCGTTCGAGCTTTTTTGTTATCCCTACCCGTCCCGTCCTGTTTTAATCGGGTATGAGAATGAGATAATGTAACAAAAATACTAGACACAACGAGATTGTGAATGACCGACATGTCCCATACCTGCCCTCATTGCCATCCCTACCTTAGGGCATGCTTGGGAGTTCCAATGTACCGATTTTGAATGCTTATGAGCAGAATGGTTATGTGTGATTTTAGTAGCGATTTTTAAAATAGATAAATCATATTTAAGAATTTTTAATCCATCAGTTCTAAAAGTTTTTTTTTTTTTTTTTTAAATAAAATTACATATATATCCTTTAGGGAAATTTTCAGCTTATAGTTTTTTATATGAAATTTTTTACTTATAAGTAATATTTTACTTTTTAAGTATTTTTTTATATATAAGTTAATATTTAATTTAAAAAGTTAAATATAGTTTATATTTACTTAAATTTTTATGTTAGTATTTTTTAAGTTATAAATGAACTTTATAATTATAAGTTTAATTTTGTACTTTTAAATAATTTTTACTCATAAGTGAATTTTTTACTTATAAGTAAATTTTTATATAAGTATTTTTTTTGTCTAACTGATAATATTTTTTGCACAAAAAGAATTTTTTTTTATCTTATAAGCCATATTTTACTTGTAAGTGATTTGTTTTAATTATAATGTAATTTTTGCTTATAAATAATTATTTTTATTAGTATATTATTATTTATAAGCTAGTATTACTTCGATTGAATATAATTATTTTATAAAGAGTAGAATTATAAGAGAAATTGAGAAATAGCCCAAAATGGTTGATTTGATGGTGGAGAGAACCGATCAAAATTACACTACACCGATTTTAGATGATTTAAAATCTAGCCAAAATCGGTGCCCAAAACAACTCGAAAACACTGGTTCTTTCAACCCTTCATATATGGTGTCACCGAAAATTGGTCAAAATCAATAAAAATAAAACTCCATGCCCTTAGATTGAATTGTGTATTGATTATTACATATTAATCTACACATGTTTGTTTGCTATTTATCATGTTTTTTCATTTTGCATTAATTAGTACATGTAAGTCTATATATAATTTAGTAGTTGATTGATCATAAAGTATGGCTTGAATGTTCATTGAATCGATTTATATTAATTGAACCAATTTACTTTTCATTTAACTTATTCTGTTATTAAGCCCTTGTTTTAGCCCTATTTTTGTATGAAAACGTGTTTTGGAATAATGATTTTTTGGAAAATGTGCAGTTAAAATATAAGAAAAAGTTTTTGATTTACGTGTAAAATTATTTTAGGAGAAAATGTACGGATGGAAATGAGTTTTGAAAAAATGGAGGCCAAACATAAGTTAATTGAACCAATTTATTTTTCAGTTCATTACTTCCTCACATCAAGTTTACTTGACTTAAGAAAAATCTAATAATTATGTCATATCACGTTCACCTTGAACTAGTACAAGAAAAACTACAGAAAAGTAATGTATAAATGTGACATATATGTATCACGTTCACGTGTTTGCACCTTAGCATGGCAAAGCCAAAGATATCATCTATTAATAAATTACGTGGTTAAAAGTTAATTTGAAAAAAAATAAATTAAAGAATGAAACTCAAACATGGGCTAAACTTCAAAATGTTACATATAATGGCAAAATAGTCGCTCTATGTCACCTATGGAGACATTTAGCTGGCTTAAAATTGTCATTATGTATTATGTGACAAATATTCTGATACAAGTTTTAGCAGATTTTGATTAAAGGTAATGAAATGTGTGGATCAAAAGTTAATAGAAATTGTGTGTCTCATAATATATTGTCAAAGTTAATTATTGACATTAGCGTCGGATTTTCATCAAATTTGTTTTCCCGTGCGCGAGGGGCTATGTGACTCATTCTATTATTAGGACTTGTGAAGGATTAATGTCCTATCCTCTTTTGACGTTGAAGTAATGGTGATGCAAGTCGAAATTGTTGAAAATTCTGAGTTCAATATGCTAAATTTAAAAGGGGAAATAATTTTACGTCTCTTTTAATAATTGTAGGTGTTGGGGACCGATTGAAGTTGGTACACAATGATCTTGGAAAGAAACGTCCATCAATGTGGGCCAAAACTTTTATTTCTAATAAATAGCCTAATTTGGATTATCTACCATTTCACCACTAGGAAATAGGAATCCTATATCTATCCCCTAAAACATAGTCAATTCCCATTATAATCCCGTGTTTGGCTAAGCTTAAAATAAATAATTCTTTTGCACGTCGAAGTAGGGAACAAGCAATTTAGCCCTGCTTGGTACCAATTAAAATCTAAATTTTAATACAAGTCAAAATTAACAATAAATTTTAACCACATATTTTATAAGTTTTACAATTTTTCGACCATACATTTCATTAAATTTTATCAAAATTTACTGAAAATCTAATTTTAATTATACCAAACAGGGGCTTAATTAATTCACTAAATGAAAAATATAATAAAATTAAACCATTGAAATCTGACGTCTATATAGAGTAAATAAAAAATTTATAGAACCCTTGTTTTATGATTTTTTTTATTTTTTTTTTTGAAATTACAAATTGATCGAATTTATTTTTAACCCTCAATTTTCACTGCCATAATTTCTATTTTAACCACACATCTATATAAAATAACACTATCATATTCAGGCGAGTTTGAAAATAAAAATTACTGAAAAGTTGCTTTATTTTTATTATTATATTATGCCCAAACATATTCCCAACAAGAAATCCCTTTTGGATAGTTCACCAAACCCTGAATTATGTATATAAACAAATTTGTGGCGGCGATGAACACTAAGGCACGTGGCTTTGAATTCTAAGCAGTTTTAGAATATAATAAAACTCTCTTCGAGAAACCCCGGGGAGATAAATTGAATGAAGCAACGGTTGCCAACGTACAACTTACAACAAAATGAACACTAAGGCACGTGGCTTTTAATTCTAAGCAGTTTTAGAATATAATAAAACTCTCTTCGAGAAACCCCGGGGAGATAAATTGAATAAAGCAAAAGTTGAAAACGTACAACTTACAACAAAAAAATGCTTTAACTTTTTCTGCTTATTTTGGAGCCCGAAATTTCTAAGGTCCACATTCAGCACTTCTCATTTCACTTTTGGGGGTTCTTGATTCTATTCAAAGATTTGATATATTAGTTCATGTCGAAAAGCCCCCCTCCCCCCTTTTCTTTATCTTTTTTTCCAAGAGCCCATATCTTGTAATCAATTTATATTGAATATAAATTTGTGGGTTTAAAAGGAAAAGATGATTAGATGGTGGATATCAGCTCTGCAATTGACAGAACTGTTTGTGAGTTCATTGGTGCATTTGGTGTATGGGTTATACATATTTAGTACAGCTGTGGCTGCTGATTGGTTTTTGAAGCCTAATTTGGTGAAAAGGGTTGATTCAAAAAGGTCAAATAGTGTGGATGATTTGCCTCCGATTGTGTTGGTTCATGGAATCTTTGGTTTTGGTAAAGGAGTATGTATATGATTACATTGCTATGCATTAAAATTTGGAAGTTTTAACATTTCTTGTTGGTTTGGTAGAGTAGACTGTACACGACTAGACACTATTAAGGTAGAACACGAGCGGAAATCTTGTTCATCGTACTGTTTTGTCATGTCCAAAGCTACGTACTCAACATGCCTTTTTTGGGAGGACATTTGCAAGATTGAGTTTTTGTTCATGTTTTTCAGAGATTGGGAAGTTTGTCGTATTTTGCGGGTGCAGAGAAGAAAGACGACAAAGTTCTTGTACCTGATTTGGGCTCCTTAACAAGCATATATGACAGGTGAGTGTTTAAGAATAGTCTCTTTTTTCTCTTATAACTTTTTTTAAGGTTCTTAGTTTGATTGTTAAGGTTCCTTTGCAACATTTAATGGGGATTGGGTTCTCAGGGCCAGAGATTTGTTCTATTATTTGAAAGGAGGGCAGGTTGATTATGGAGAAGAACACAGCAAAGCTTGTGGGCACTCCCAATTTGGGAGGACTTATCGAAAAGGTTGGAATTTTGATCTGCATTTCTTTTTGATACATGTTATTTTATGGATTAAATAAAATTCCAAACTCAACAGACAACAGATGCACTCAAAGTAAAAGCAGAAACGTAGACATAGATATGTCCACTTGCCACTACATATTTTTCACTATAATCAAGAACAAGTTTTAGAATGGGAGATCTTAGACCTTTCCGTCTTATCTTGCACATACACAAAAGACGGCACCCTCATACGCCTTTATACAGCATATGAATCTAGGGAAACCTAATATAAAACGATGAAAGCCCAATATACCCCTATTAACTGAAAAAAGTCACCATGAGGGACTCTACGGTTGAGGGATAAGTAAAAAATATAATTAGACTCCACTCAGTCCAACATGTTATATATTATCCTGCTTTTTTTGACTGTTTAAATGTAAACTGCAGGGAATTACCCTGAATGGGATGAAAATCATCCCATTCACTTTATCGGGCATTCAGCCGGTGCACAGGTTGTTCGGCTTTTGCAGCAAATGCTCGCTGATAAGGTTCGTAATATATAGTGAATTCATATAAAATGAGACATAAAACTGTTTCAGCATAAGAAAAACTAAAGATTCAATCTAAATTCAGGCATTTAAGGGGTATGAAAATACTTCAGAGAATTGGGTGTTGAGCATAACTTCATTATCTGGAGCATTCAATGGAACAACACGAACCTATTTAGATGGAATGCAGTAAGTTTTTTTGGAACTTAAATCCAACTTTGTTTATATAAGAAATTCAAATTTCTGGTTTTTGGGTCCAATCAATCTTGCTGTGACATCAATCAGTTTTCTCTGGTGTCAGGTTTGTTGAGTTGGACTGGATAGCATTTGATAGTACGAAATATGAAAAGAAGCTAAAGTTTTGTCCATTTTAGTGTTTGGTCCTGATTTTTCATTGTAACAATGATTTTTTGCAGGCCTGAAGACGGGAGGTCCTTGTCTCCCATCAGTCTACTGCAGCTGTGTCGGTTAGGAGTAACAATCTACGACTGGTTTGACATTCCATGGCTGAAGGCCTATTATAATTTCGGATTTGATCACTTCAACATGTCTAGGAAAAAAGTTGGCATTCGGGGTCTTGTCAATGGTCTCTTGAGGAACAATGGTCCATTTGCAACTGGAGATTGGATACTTCCGGATCTTACAATCACAGCTTCCATCAGATTGAACAGTCGTATTCGTACATTTCCTAATACATATTACTTCAGCTATGCCACCAAGCGTACACGAAAAATCATGGGTATTACTGTTCCCTCTGGCATTTGGGGGATACACTCGTTGCTTTTCATCAGAGTCCTGCAAATGAGCCAATGGCAACATCCACCAGATGTCACTCCACCTTACAAAGGATACAGGTGAATTGTGACCTAAGCAGATTGTATCAACTTGGAAAATGAATAGATTTGTATAGATTATACGTTTTGTTACCATTTTGTGGAAAATAATTAGGATGAATATGTTAGATACCCGTTGCTTGATGGTGAAATAGTATCCATGTTTTGTCTGATAAAGGGATCAAATTGTAAAATTCTTTTGTTGGTGTCCATTGGTCTAAATTGTGGAGTAAATGAGAATTTAGCTTCTAAGTTCTAAATGCAGTCTTTCGTTAGCAATCATTTTCACTAATCGACCAAGTGATAGTAATTCGACTCATTAACATCTAGATTATGATTGTTTTTCATTGGCATTCTTAACATTTAACATCAATTAGTCCCCAAAATTAATTTTTGAAACTCGAAATGAAAAGAAGTGATACTGCGTAAATGATTGCAGTACTGCATAGATCTTTGCTAAAACCATTCTAAAATGTCTGTTCGAATTTTCAACTTTCAGGTATTATTAGTTTCTCAACTTCTTGTATCTCATATATGTGCAGGGATGAAGATTGGTGGGACAATGACGGAGCCCTCAACACCATATCTATGACACACCCTCGTTTCCCAGTCGAACATCCAAGTCGTTATGTTGTCAAAGATTCCGAGTGCCAACCTTTGCAACCAGGCATCTGGTTTGTTTACCTTATTCCGGCTATTTGTTTGTCACAAATATTGATTTTACTTCTATTTTTGAATTGCAGTTTGAATTGCATGAAATTTGATTATAGTTTGAATCTTTTCAAATACATGAACTAGAAGATTCAATCAAACCCCTTGCTTCTCGCATTTTTTCTCCTTTATCTACGTACAAGGGTTCAGAAAAGCTTTACATTACCAATCCCCATGTCTAGCGTGTGTAGTACTTGTATCTGCACATCTTCAACAATTTCCCAACATGTGTTAGAAAATGGCTTGTATATGGGGCTGTTTTGGCATTTTTTGAGTGAAACGTTCTTTCATTTTGGAAATTCAAAGCAGATTCATGTTATCCTCTGTGAGAACATTGAAATCAATATTTACTTGCCAAAAATGATGCTCGGTGAATGAAAAGTTGGAGTTCAAAGTGTACCCAATTGGAAGAGGAATAGGCTGTAAATGCCATGACAATGGGTAAAGTTAGTTATGCTCCATTCATGAGCTTATAATAGAGCTCGATTTTTTTCTATGTTCCACACGAAATTCCCTTTCTGACTGCATATAATTTTTACAGTTTTCTATCTAGCCAATTTTTTTTCGAGTTTCTGTCATTCTTGGTGAACTTGGTCGTCTACTCTGTTCCATATACGAAATTCCCTTTTCTATTTGCATATACTTTTTACAGTTTTCTGTCTGGCCAAAATTTTTCGAGTTTCTATCAGCTTTGGGGATCGAGTTCCAAGTATAAGTTCAATTCACTGGTGTAGATATTCATTGCTCAGTTTCTACACGTTTCTCCATTGTATCCTAAAAGACATACTCAACGAAACCTCAAGCACTTACGTTGAGGGACGGATCTGTTTTAAGGAAAAATTAAGGACACAGTATAATACGTAGGCCTCGATTTTCTAGTTTCTCCCTTAAATGATTCAAATTGATTTATTCCCACTGTAGTACATTTTCATTTTGTCCTAACTATTGAATATATTTTATATTATGTATTTTTTACTAACAATGTGATCATCACAGTCCCCCACAAGCAATAACCCTCTCGTGTCCATCTTTCAACCAAGAAGATTACGCTCTATAGAAGTCAACGTAATCTCCACAGTAGCAGTGTCAGATTACCATGTAGTCTCCCACAAGTGCAATTAAGTGGAGCCCACTCTTGTATCCTCCGCACACGTTGGTTTCATGTTGTGCATCCACGTGGCTCTAACATTACTTATAGAGACTAGGGTTCGATCTCAAAATGTTAACCTAATATAATGAGGCGTAGTAGTCAAAAATCCCGTAGCTAGCTGATGTGGGACTTGTATTTGCACGTCTCCAATGGATATTGATTATAAGTATTCCATGTTTTAACCAAATTGTTCGGTTTGATGCAGGTATTACAAGATTGTTGAAGGTGATCACATTCTTTTCATTATAAACCGGGAAAGGGCAGGAGTTGAATTCGACTTGATGTACGACAGCATTTTCGAGCGCTGTAGGAAACATGCCTTTAGAAAGACTCCAACGTTACCAAATCAAGTGAACCAATAGTCTGTAACTGTATATGTTTCTTTGCATCTCAATTTGAATTTGAATTTGAATGTGAACACATTGTACATTGAATTTTCAGCAATGCCATATTTGTACTAAATACATTAATTCAAAGGAATACATCATACATATATCATTTTCTAAACATTTGATGAACAATAGATGACGTAAATTTTTTTGTAAAAAAAAAAAGCAAACGAGTTTCGCGCCATCAACAATTACAAATCTCAAGTTTCAAATAGACAAAAATGGCTCAGAACATCATGATTTGCTCTAGAATCCATCTATTCAAACTGGGGTGGTTGGTCTCGAATGAGTACGTCAGTTAATACGAGTCATTGAATCATTCTAGCCATACAAACATGCCGGGGGACGAAAAATCAATACATACATGTGACCTTTTACATAAGCCTGAGCTCATATTCACCTGCCATCGTAATATATCTCACCCATGGTAGAGCCTGATAGCCACTTTTTTCGATGATCTTCAGGTAACGAACCTACAAAAAATGAATTTTCAAGAATTACAATGAAGAAATTATCCAACGACAACGTCCTTTGAGAAACTAGCTATAGCTGCAGTGAGGTCGAATACAGCGAACTTATCAGTATAGAGTCTTACACAAGTTATCGTGATGGCTCACCTGTATTCCTGAAACAGTAAAATATGGTATCTCGAACTTCAAACGTACAGGAGCTTTTTTCTCTGGAGCTGATTCCTCAGATACTATGCTGGGGAGACTAAACTCAGCTCTCAACATATATTCCTGAAAAATAAATGAAGCAAAAAAAGGTATCAAGATTTTAGAACTTTTCAATTTAAGTACAATTCAACACCAGACAATAAGTGAAACTAGAGTGAGAGTTGAACGCAACTCTTACCTTACCACCTGGAAAAGATTTTATTTTCCAAATCAATGCATCATTTTCGGGTGCATAAGAAGCAGACCCCATTGAGGTCCGAATATTAGGATTGGTAGCATCCGATGTCACAGGCAACTCAATTTCGACGTTAGTTGCGGTACTGAAATTTCAATATTGCGCAAAAATTCACAAAATGATAGGCAGTAGCACAGAAAATAAAGATGAGAGTTGAAACATTATAACATACCTGCGCTCCTTGAACTGGCTTCTGGCTTTTACCATAATTTCTATGCGGCTCCTAGAATGTCTTTCAATCTGAGCTTCGACCCATATTAGAGGCTTTACCTGAGAGAGAAAAACAACTCTTGGCCAAGACTCCAACATATTTGCAAAGAGAGCTATCGAGAAAGACCTAAAAAGTTACCACCACCACCCCCCCCCCTCCCTCCCCACATATTTCCCAATTTCCACTATCTGCAACATATCTAATATATAACAGAATGGCAGAATTTTTCACACATCACACTTGTGATTTCAAAATTGTAGATGATATCCTTGCCTTTTCAAGATCACATGCTGGTACAAAGGACATATCATCAAACCTCATTCTTCATACAATTGTGTAATGAAATATGTGTTCAACTTTGCACATCCAAAAATCAAGATGGACAAAGAAACAGACAAAGGGACATAAAAAATGCAAGCTCAAAATCCATGACCAAACCTGAGTGCTGAGTCTATAGGTCATGAGATCAAAAGAACCATCAGGAGGTATGAAGGATATTGTCCTGTCATTTTCAAATCGCGCCAAACGCACACACCTAAGCACAAATAAATTGCAGAAAACATAAAGATGGACACCCATAAATAAAAGGCATACTCTAAACAAGCATCTGCAGAGAATTCATTACATACTGATGAAATTTGATGTCATCTAGATCAATTGCCTTTCCCTTTGTAGATCGCCCTTGCGCCTCCAGCAGCACTCTATCATTCAGCCCAAGCTTACATTCAGGCATGCCACTGGAAGAGTTAATACATTAATGCTTCATAATTACAGAAAATGAGCACCAAATAATAACAAACACCTAAAAACTAGGCAAACTTCAGCCATCTCACAGTGAGAAATACTTTTGACAAAAAGATTTTAGTTCTAATATAAAAGCATATAGGGTAGCTTAATACAAGTATAAACTAGACAAAGAAAGACCAGGCTCCCAAGCAGGTACAGAACATCCTGCATCGGAGTTATTGAAGACACAAAATTAAGAGAGAAAATAACCCTTCTGTCTGAGATTAAACTGAGAATTTTCACACAACATGAATTCAATTATTGTAATTCATTATTTACAATAGGTAGGTTTCAACAATGACCTCAGCTTGCAATGGCCAAAGAAAGGGGCAGTGATAGAACCCCAATCCGGTTCATGTACGCAAGAAGGAAAAAAGGAGGATAGCAATAGCAACATAGTTGCAGCCAGGTCATCTGTTATTCCAGAAGGTTCACTTAGTTTGTTAGAAAGAGGGTCAAAAGTGTAATAGGCTATAGTAAGGGATCGCCTATAAATAGAAGGGGGAAATAAGAGGGAAGGGAGGCAAAAACATTGTGAAGAATCTAGTGGAGAAAATTGGGCCTCTCGAATGCCCAAATCCTTTATTTTCATTGTTATTGCATTACATTAACACAACTGTATGAGCTGCTGCCAATTCCAGTAGCAGAGCTCAATTCTACCTATCAATATATACACGGAAATACAGATTACATTTCAGCCTAGTCTATCTTAACTCTGTTTTCATCTTCAGCTCTGCTCTTGAACATATCCATAGAGCACTTTCAGCAACACTCTGCAGAGAATTAAACATCACATCCTCACATCCAGATTCCAGCTAATCCCCAGGAGTTAACAGCAACAACCAGCAGGTCCATATAAATTACCTGCAGCAGCAACCATAGCCTTGGAATACTAGCAGCATCAGCAAGGATCCTATCAAATTGCTAATTCACAGGTCCATCAGACCACCAGCAGCAAATGTTGGTGTTCTGTTGGCTTTATCAGAAATATCAAAAGATAGCAAACGAACAACCCCAAAGTTTTCCTCATAGTAGCTAAGTTAACAAGTATCAATTGACCAGCATGCCATCAGCTAAGGCCC
>CAIGRR010166277.1:0-16015 GCA_903798365.1 Fraxinus sp. 1973-6204
TGACAGCTTCACTCGACATCCCCCACCGCACGAATCCACCAATCATCACGCTCCAAGGAACTGGCTCACACTTGGGCATTTCATCAAACAACTTCTCGCCAAAATCAATTCCATTTTTACAACTACAATACATATGAACCATAGTGTTCAGAACATGAGTATCATAACTAAACCCTAGTCTCACAATCGATCCATGAACGGCTTGGCCTAACCGCAAGTCCACAATGCCAGCACAGGCCTTAAGAACAAAAGGGTATGTATACTTATTAGGCCTAATCCCACAGCTAAGCATAAATGTGTAGTAATGTATAGCAGTGTGCTTGGAATTTTCAGTCTCTGCATATGCTTTGATGAAGGTGTTGAAAAGGAAGGTATCATAACACTGGGAAGTGGGTTCTGGGGAGAAAATGACAGAGGAAGCATAGTGAACGGCATTGAGATGAGAGGAAACGGAGGTGAACTTAGTGAGGACTAAAGGGTTAGCATGGAGACCAACTTTGACAAGTTGAGCATGAAATTGAGTGAGTTTTGGCAGAGAGTTGCAGAGTTGGAGAAGAGAGAGGCAATTCTGTTCTGCTGCTCTCTCGCTAGTGGTGAAAATTGATGAGTGTAGGAACCGGAGAAGCTTGGCTGAGTGTCGCATTACTTCTTGTTTCAGCCTCTTCAAAACTTCTCTACTTGTACCCACTTATTTCCATCAGTTCTATGGCTTAGCCAAGCATGTTTGAAGCTTTTGAAAGTTGGTTTTATCTAACTATTTTCTCCAAGTACAACGACCCGACGCCGGACATGTGCCCAAGCAGTTAGATAAATATATTATCCATCTTGTAAGTCTCTATTCATGTTCCCCTTCATGGTTTTATGTCACATCTCAGGATTCGAACTTAAAATATCTATTTTACGAGAGATTTAAGTTGAATCATAGTGCCAATTAGTATGTATGACTAATGGCTTAGGCACAGGTCCAAGTCGTTACAAGAAAAAGCATTTTTTTGTGCCTTATTTTGGTCATTTTTGTCATATGCATAATGCAGAATTTGTTTCTCAAGGGACCATTCTTTATGCAGGTTGATTGAGATTATAACTTGATACTGTTCGTTATCTTCATTCTTGCATAAAGGTCCGAAGATTAATTAATTTGGTGTATCCCTTCTCTAGTTCTGTTCCTATCTCGACTTGCAGAAACCTTTGTGAAGTTGTAAAGGCACGATGCAGAAGTGCAAAAAGTGCAGTTACTTTTAGAGTATAAATTGCTGGTTTATCCATTTTTCTTCTCCTAGTAGTAGTAGTAGTTGTCGTGAATAGGATCGAGCCAGTTTAATCTCCTTGACTGAACCACAGACTTGTTTGTAGTTTTGCATGGTTGAGTAATAAAAGTTGGATACATTCTTTAAAAAGAAGTAATTGTGGGAAAAATATGGCTAATGGGGCTATTTTGGCATAATTTTGAGTGGGACCCGTTCATTTTGGAAGATCGAAATTGATTCGTGTTCTCTGTAAGAAAATCGAAATCATATATTTACCTGTCAAAAATGATAATCGGGTGAATGAAAAACTGAAACTCAAAGTTGATGACTTGAAAAGAGTACAAAAGCAGTTTCATACGCATGATATTGGGAAGTTCAAATGTTTTATAAGTATGAAATATGGTGCATGGTGGAAAAAATATATGTCGTTTGTCTCACATAGGAAGATTATAAAGTAATGACCACCTTATATATGATTACACTTTGGAAGCACGTGCGTGCGGGAGGGTGCAACAGACCGAAGTGCACATAGGACCTTAAATTTGTGTGCGGCGTGACCTGCGCACACGACTAACCTTTGATGTTATAAAACTGTTGAAACTCCTGATTTATGCCTATGTTAATGGAGAGATTAATAGTCGGATTAAAAGCGTCTTTTTCCTCCATTACACACACAAAATTCTCCCAGATTCTCAGAATACAAAACTTTCGGATTCTGTTTTCCTTGTTCTCCGTTTCCTTTTTCTTGGTGGTAGTGTTTTGATATATATTCAGTTTGTCGAAGTAGTTTCTACTGTGCACAGATCCTACTGGTTTAGGGAAACTGTTTTAAGGTGGGGGAACGAAACTATTTTAAAGAAATTGTGTTTACATAGATCTCGGTTTGAAAGTTTCTTCCCCTTTGTAATTCTAGACCGTTTATATTTCGGCTTCTAATTACCTGTTATGTTCTTGTCAGTATAAATAATATAATATTTCTGCAATTATATATTGATAACAGTAATTACTGGAGAGCAATACATATAACATAGTTTAGAATTTTTCCTATATATGGAGCTGATTGTGAATCCTGCAGATTAAACCCTGCAAAAGTGGTAGAGTTAATCATCAGTATGTTTTCGAGTGGAAGGAGAATACTAAAACAAGAAATGAAGGATCAACATGTTCGTACTCGATGTATTCAATGTTGATTTTAGCATTGGGAGAATGCGAAATAGCAGCAAAAGCATCGTTAGACAAGACCATGGTCGATGGACATGGCCTTCTCGAGCAAAAATCCACCACTATAACATCTATGGTGCCCTCCTTGCATGGCCTACTATTTCGTCCACTTAAGCACCTCAATCTGTAACGCCTGCCACATGAAGCCCCATTGTCCCACAATCCCTCGTTCACTGATACAAACAGATTTCCTGGTGGGAATTGATCTTGCCTATTGCCATGGCACTTGGTGGCTGCACATGAAAAAAAAAACATAAAAAACTCGATCATGTTAAGATTTGATAATGTAACATTTTACTTGGAATCATTTAAGTCGTAGGCATATGCATGCTTACGTGTGTATGGAGGATTGTATGAAGTCGCGGTGCCTATATCCCCTTGGACGAGACTTATTCGTTTGAATAGGACGACGACTATTGCCAGGACGACGACTGGAAAACGAAAACGAAAATGAAAACCCATCTGAAAGAATGAATTCTGATACTCCTTCCTTCATCACATTGTCTCAAATTTATAGTTGGATTGGGAAGTGGAAATGGTAGATTTTGGATAAGTGATTGAGATTGCTGCATGAATTTGATTTGTCATTGGTTCGAAGTAAACTCTTTATCTTTCTACTGCAATGCAAACCATTTGAGATATCCCTTTACTTCTTGATTTCATAATTTATTATACTGTACCCAATGTCATGATATATAAAAAAATGTTACTTATTATTTTTAACTTATAAGTGATTTAGAGGTTCACGTAATCTAAATAAACACACTTTTAAAAAGATTATTATAAGTATGAAAAGTTGGTATCTATAATTTGGGTGCGTGATAAGCATGCTATAATAATTATCAACTAATGGCTGCTGAAGGAAGAGATGATAACCGACCCAATTATAAGTTAGTGGATTTCATCTTCATTACATAACATATACACGTTTGCATAAATCGACAAGACCCTTTTTCAGACGTGTCAAGTCTATTCCAATACACATAAAATTAACTAGATTTAGTACGATTTGTCGGTACTAAGAATTCAGTATATTTTGACATTTCTACTTGTACGATTATCAATGACATCGTAAATATATATTTATTATGTAGTATTGGAGTGTATTATACAAGGACAATAGACACAATTTCATTGATTTTACACTTACATAAAATAAAATAAAATAAAATAAAAAACGTGTCAAATTTTATCATCGTGGAATAGGACAAGCAACCAAGTTGCTTTTTTTTTTTTTGATAGAAGCAACCAATTTGTTCTACTTATGTCGAAATTTACCATAGATTTTAGGTCAGTGGAAGTGGAAGCGGAAGTGGTCAACCCACTTAAGATAGCATACACAATCTTTTCATCTCCACAGCTCCACTTCTATAATAGTCAACATGTTGAATAAACATGATTACGCTGACCATGTTTGACCCTATTTTTTCTCAAAAGCTCGGTATTTTATTTTTTTCAAAATTCATTTTCAATTACACGTTTTGTTATAAAATAATATTATATGTAAATCGAAATCTTTTCTTTATTTTTTAACCACACATTCTCCAAAAAAATCACTGTTCCAAAACTTTTTTCCACTCAAATTTCCATTTAAATGGAGCCCGAACAAGTAGGGATGACAACGGGGCGAGTATGGGACAGATCGTCCATTATTACCCCTGTCCCGTCGAGTATTTTTATTACCTTGCCACATCCCCATACCCGGTTAAAGCGGGAAGGGCGAGTTCGGGGCAAGTCCCTTGCCCCATTTTTTTTATTTTTTATTTATTTTATTTTTTGCTTTTATTTAGTTAGTAAATATTTTACTTTTTTACTAATTTGTTAAAAACAACTTATGTTCTCTTTAAAAATGATGATAAATTTATTATTTTTCTTCGATAAAATACTTAAATTTGAAATTAACTTTAAGTGGGGCGGGGACTATATTTCCCATACCCAATTAAATTTGAAATTAACTTTAAGTGGGGCGGGGACTATATTTCCCATACCCGCCCCATACCCACTTCGGGTTAACGACTCTCGTCCCGCCCCCGCCCCGTTTACCCGGTTAGGCGGGTAATCCCTGCCCCATTTGGGGCGAGCCCCACAGGTATCAGGTTGACTGAGTTTTTTTGTCATCCCTACGAACAAAGGATATATATAATTAATAAAAAATGACAATATGATTAACAAAAAATGACATGCGAAAGAGGGGTGAATGCAGATCGATTTAGATGGTTTTTAATTATTTTTATATCAAATTATTTTAAATGGTTCGGAAAAATTTCAAGCCAAGTTAAATCGTTTTTTGTAGCTTGGTTTGGTTTAAAACCACGATTTCTCGATACAACACCTAGCCCTTGTTTGGTCCCATTATTTTTAAAATACATTTTTAGCTTTTATTTTCAACTACAAATTCTTTAATAAAATAAATATTACACGTAAATTCAAAAATTTTCCTTATTTTTCAAACGATCTTTAACTATCAAACACTAAAACCATACCATTTCCAAACGGTTTGATTTAGTTTTTGAAATGTTAAAACCGAACTGAATCGAATCAAAGGTTTCAAAACCGTGATTTCAGTTCAGTTTGACAGGTCGACGATTTTTTTATTCACCCCTAATGCGAAGTAGTGAAGGATATATTGTATTTATGAAGAAAAAACAATCAATGTCTGTGACACCCCAATACTACCAAAGAAGCGAAATAATAAATGACTCAAGACGGTATAAAAAAGTATGAATGGAATGACAATTACATTAAAATGTTTAATGAATTTATCCACCGTTCATTCCCAACAAAGTAAAATATTACAACATTAACTTAGGAAAGCTCCTTTCAAGTATTCACCTTAGTTTCTTGTCTGTCTATACACAAAAAGGCTAGTAGTGTGAGGTGCAGAAATGGAGCTTGCGTAAATAAAATGGTGTTTCAAAGTACCTAACAATTGACACCACATTGACCCTGTGCAGCTCTCTTTGTGGCCTCAGATGTGAATGGGTCTATTCGAACCCAGAGCAGGGAGAAAATGGACGCAAGGAGTATTGACCAGACGATGACAATGGTAGGAGTACGATTTTGCCGGCCCAACAAACCTTTGAGGAAAGGATACAAATGGACAATAACCCACATAGCAAAAAACAATTTCCCGAAAAGAGGGCCCCACGACTGGTATCCACTGTTAATGGCGTATGAAACACCAGCAACAATTCCTATGATGTTCACAATAAGTACAGTGGTGGGGGGAATGAGTAGGGATGTCCATTTGAACACGTAAAGCTCTGAAAATTCTCCATCCTCATCGGATGCCTTTGAAGTGACGGTAAAATTGGTATCGATCCCGGCGAGTACTTTCAAGAGACCTTGGAAGACGGCGAATAGATGAGCAGACGTACCACCAATGACCCAGAATTGTTCATTTCTCCACCAATCCTCGACGCTGACACCACTCCACCGCATTTCCAGTATTCCAGTAGCAAAAATGGAGACGAAGAGAAGAATGAACCACATGCTAGCAAAATTGCTTATCTGTAGAAGCATTATATATTATTCATAAAAGTCATCTAGCAAAAAGTCGAGAATTACATGCATTGGGACATAAATCTTGTGATTCCAAAAACAGGATAAGTACCGTATGCAAATAAGACAAAAAGCAAGTAAAATTTGCTTATACCTCTGGAATGATAAATTTATTAGTGAGAAGACAGATAGCTGGCAGAATGCAATAAGCGAGCAATGGAATAGATGTGAGGGGATAAACAATGGTGTTGATATATGCCAGCCTCTCCAAGAGCTTCAGTCTTCCATTGTAGCCATACCATATAGGGCAATGCCTGCTAAGAAGAATTTCAATGGATCCCAAAGCCCACCTAAGGACCTGATTCAAACGATCTGACAAATTGATGGGAGCAGACCCCTTAAATGCAGGACGAGGAGGCATACAGTATATTGAAATCCATCCTCGTGCATGCATCTTGAATCCAGTCAAGATATCTTCTGTGACAGAACCATAAATCCAACCAATCTGATATCATATAGTAAAGTTGAATTGAGTTAGTATTTCAAAATGCACATATCATCTGCAAGAGACAAGTCTCAACACAATACGCCAAAAAACGAGTAGCAGGAATTAGCACACTACCTCTTTGCCCCACTCAGACTTATCCTCATATCCACAGCTAATAACATGGATTGCTTCTTTTAAAAGAGTAGCAGGATTTGTTGTTGGTGGAATGCCCCCATGTTCCATAAAGGTCGCAGCAATAAAAACTGCTGATTGACCGAACCGCTTCTCCAGCCTCTTCTGAGACATGAGAAGTGACTTGTCATCATCATATCCTACAAAATACAAGAATGTCATTAGCATAAAAAATGATACATGGATCATGTTTAAATCAGAAGATAAACTTACTAAAACTCAAAGTTCATTTTTAAAGAGTCGAAGGTAAATAAGTTAATTAAGTTTAAACAGTATTAAGCCAGGTTTCAAACTTAGCGAGGTTGTTACAGTACATTATATAATCCATCTACTTCAGTGTAGAGTTCTCCAGAAAACATTTACCACAGGAGCAAAGAGAACCCTGAAGTACATAATGTCGGTGGGTTTAAGTATCAATATAAATTAAACAAATAAAGTCGAACATTGAATAGTGGCTCGGCTTCCTTATCCCAGTGACATGTAATGCATTATTGAAGTAATTAAACCTATAATGGAGTCCTACCTTCCAGACCCTCTTCAATATCCTCCATGTTAAAGATTGGAATGGTGGATTCAGTTCTTCTCATTGCTTGCATCTTATCCATGTACTTCTTATCGGCATTTTTTACTTTCTTCCTTGATCCACAACAGCTTTTGACAATAATGTTTGGTTGCAAATCTTCCTCGGTTAGGACAGGATCATACCCATACAAAGCTTGTCTGTTAAAGCAACATCCAGTTCCCACATAGACTGGTCCCTGAATGCCATCCAGACCTTTCAAGTTGATCTGCAGCAGAGGACCATACAAAATTAATTGTGTAAAGGCTCCACAAAATATCACAGATGCAAGAAATCAAGTGACACCTACATCAAAGAAGACAATATTGCGATTAGCATATCTATCATGCCAATCAATGCCATCAAAACGCTGTGGAAACTGGACATAGCAAGTCTTCTTTCCAAGAGCGGGATCCATCATGAAGCACATTGCTTCTTTGAGTGCTTTACTATTGTTGAAGTAGTGATCACAATCAACATTCAAAAGATATGCTCCATTAGTGAGAACAGCGGAGACACGAATCTGCAGCACACACAGAGGACAGCTGTCATATACAACTTCATTGACATTGAATGCAACGAACGAGAGAGAGAAATATGGTTTTTTCGATAATCAAGTCTAACCAATACAATGCACGAGCCCTCTTTACATACGGTTTCAAGTAACCTATTTGAGAAGGAAAACAACTAAGAAATAACATAAAATACTATAAAACCCTAATTACGTTTCCTAAAATATGTAAATTGGAAAGTATTCTCCATCATTCATAAAGAAAAGAAACTAAGTTTGGTTTCAAAAACACTTTCATCAGAACCCACTTTATGCTACAAGAATGTCCAAGTGCACAAAAATAATCTCAACAAAAAGTATCTAAAAAATACCAATATCGAGGACAAAAGTTTTCTTTAATCTTTCTTGTTCGTCCTTTTAAGTTAGCTACCATCAGCTATGATACGGTGTAGACAAAAAGTTCTGATAGAGCAAAACTTCTAAGGTTATCATAAAGTAACTCTTCAACTTGGTAAAATCATGCGATTGGTTATTCACCAACGTCGTCATTGGTAACTTCATTTGGTTTAAAGTTACAGAACTAATCTTTGAGGACAACAAGAATTGGCAACAACATATAATGTTCAACATAAAATTATTAGATACAATAGTAGTTATGAGAATCAACTCACCAATGCATTCATAGCTCCGGCTTTCTTGTGATGTTGAAATCCTGGACGCTTCTCACGAGAAACATAAACCAGACGAGGGAGCTCATTTCCATCTGTATCAAGGCCCCCACTGTGCCCCAAAAAGACCTATCAATCCATAAGAATGGGCTAATGAATCAGACTAAGATGTAAATGAATATATTCAGAATAGTCAGGCAATAGAATATAATACCTGAATCATTCCTGGATGATCTCGGGGGTTATTTCCAGGCCAGGATGTTCCATCTTGCATCGTCCATCCTTCTTCAGGCATCTTTTGAGCTTTTGCAACTAGTGCGTTGATGCGTACCTTGAATTCTTCATATTCTCTCTGCAAAAATTGTTTTTCCAATGTATAGTTACAAGTTTCGCTCAATGTACTAAAATCTTAGACCGGGGAATAGTTTCAGAAATCATATTGAGCAGGATGAATATGTTGTCATTTACCTTCATTGCCCTGCGCTCTTTAACAAAGGAAGGCTGAATCTTATCCTTGAGGTAATCTATCTTCTGAGCAAAGTAGAATTCAGGGGCCCTGGGCTCAATATTGTGCTTCTTACAGAAAGGCACCCATTTCCTAGCAAATTCTGCAGTTTCAGAGAGGGCTTCAAAGGTGAGCATTGCTGAACCATCATCCGAGACATAACAGGAGACTTTGTCCACAGGGTAATCCACAGCAAGGATGGACAACACGGTGTTGGCAGTAACGAGAGGAGGCTCCTTCATGGGGTCCACAGTACTGACAAACACGTCAACAGGCGCTAATTGGGAAGGCTCGCCCTCTCTATCGTATCTGAGGAAAGAAACAAATAAATATTACCCAAAGAATGCTTAAGCTCAGAACTGATAAGTTTTACCCAAACTTACCAGTGAAGGGTATTTAACTTTAAGAGTTACAAGAAGTCCACTAACCTCAACGCGAGTCTTTCAAGGTAGGTCTCACGATTGATGGGGTACCATTTTGGAAATTGATCCAGAAGCCATGATAAGGCAAACCAGACCTCACAAATAACTGAAGTCAGCCACAAAGGATAAGCACCCTTCACCGGATGAGTACAACGGTATTGCAAGAAAAAGCCCAAGATAATCAGTCGAAGAATAATTACGACACGATAAGGAGTAACATGAGTAGAAGATATAGGAACAACACGGCTCAATGGTTGACGAGCATCATCAGCCCTGCACAGAAACAAACCATTAGCAGTCCAAAAATAAGTATTAGGATCAATGACTCGTTAACTAATAATATGATGTTAATCTACGCAGATAGAAGCAAAAAAAATCATGGATATATAGATAGAGATGCTCCAAAATGGAAACTAACGCAAAATAGAGTTCATCTCCCTTCTTAAATTAGTCAACCCATACTAATAGAGGAAAAATAATTGATTATGTGGATGTTAGAACAGAAACTGAAACCAGACATTTTCACATTCATCGTTACCATGTTCCTGAATAATAAGAGTTAAGATACTTACATCTGCAGTTCTTCTCCATTTGAACCTGTGCCTTCAATATCTCCTTTCCCTTCACCGTATCTGTTGTTCATGTGCACCACATTTTTCTCCTGCTTTAGTTTCCAACCTTCCACCCTCTCCTTCCAATCAACATTTCCAAGTCCATAAGAATTCAAGTCTTTGGAAGGGTCAACAATCCTCACAGGAACTGCAGATATTGGCAATGCCATTAGTAGTTTTCACTAAAAGTAGCTTGAGAATATCAAACTTGGGGATGGGAGGGGAGGGGGGGCGGTGGATTAAGCCAAATGACCATAAGTAGCCTACCTGGCTGCCTTGGATCAATATATGGAAGGGAGTGAACACGGTCCCCAGGGCCCAGAGGTCCTGATGTACTTCTTACAGATTGAGTGTCTGCTATAGACCTGGGAATCTCTCCGGAAACCTATCAATTACACAGAGATGAGAAAAATGTATTAATGAAGTATATTGAGTTAATGAAATGTAAAAATGTTTTGGAATAGTGTTTTTTGGAGAGTGTTTCGAAAACAAATAAGAAAAAAATTGTGTTTACGTGTAGCATTATTTTTACAGGATAATATGTGGTTGAAAATGAGTTTTGAAAAAATGCATTTTTGAAAAAAATGAGCCCAAACAGGGGCTAAGAAGGAAACATCTCCCAATTTCTTGCATTATTATACTAATGATGATGTACAGTTGGCCATTCTCAATAAGTAGAAGTAAAAAGAAAAGATAAATAAAGACAATGAAAAATAAGGAAAAACATCAATAGAAAAAGGGATGTAGTTGCCAGAGTATAATCTTATTCAAATTATACTTAAAACGAGGATAATTCTGCGAAATGAACCAAGCAAGGAATAGGTATATAGCACCAGACAAGTTGCAGTTCAAAACTTGTGATCCTCAGCCAATAGCTCGAGCAACATTGAAATTGACAAAATTGACACAATGTTCATAACTTCGCATTGAACAAGGTATAAGTTATCAGCATAGCAGACAAGACAGTATGTGGGACCAAAAGAAATCACAAGCAAACAATCAACGTGCATCCAGAGTTTATCCTACTAAACGGCATGATATACAAATTTTGCATACAATACTTCAATCATTTTTCTAATCAGATTTAAAAAAATAAATAAATAATCCTGAGATACTTCTAGAGTTGACTATACTGAGTGAACAAAACTAACCCAACATTGGTTGTCATTGCACCAGAACATGAGTTATGTTTTTTCGTTTTGTCCATTTCGATATCATACTGCAACAGTGCAGCTTTAGGACATGTTATGTTTCTTAAAATTTTATTTACATCACTTACCGGTTGCCCATTGGTAAGGAGAGGAATTGGATGCTGAGATTCCCGTCTAGAAGATGAAGAGAGCTCAACCTCTTCTCCCTGCCATTGGGATCTAGCTTTGTTTTTTCCCTGAGAATAATTGAACTCATTTTCCAAATCATCAACATCATCCTCATCATCATCACCATCAACTCGCTGACTTCCTGCGGATCAAGGATATATATAGTCCTGCCTGTTACTCTAAACAAAAGAAGGAACACGAGAATTTGGAACGGAGACAAACCTTTGTGTCTCTTGTATCTAGTTTTGCACTGGGGACATGACTGATTTCCGTCTTTTCTCTCATACTCATAACAAGGTCGGCAAACTGGAAAGCCGCATTCATTGCAAGCAACAAAGATATCACCGTCGGCAGTCAATCCAACAGTATCTCCACAAATCTGACATACTTGGCCATTCAAATTCTTCAGAGGCTTTGGCTGCATTATACACAGGAAATAAGTTAATTAGGACAGAAATTCCGATGAAATTAAATCCTCAAAAATCAAATACATCAGACACGAAAGCGAGCACAATTGCTAAATTCATTCTCAGCAACTAAAGTGCAAAACCCCAGCCAAACAAAATTATTCACAGAGAGACCACGTGAGAAAGTTCAAAGAGATAATGGAGACGGAATCGAGTTCAGGCTGAGCCAATCAGGCTGTGTGAAAAGGAAATGACATGCAACAGGCGCGCAAATTCACCCAAAAGAATCCTCTTTCGAGAATCCACCACATAATCTAAGAAGTTAACATATACAAAACTTCTAAAAACATAGCAAAACCAAGCAAGATCAGATAAGGAATAAAAATTGATGCTCTCTAGTCAAGTAATATCAAATAGATCATATCAAGAGAATGCAAGTTAGATCTAATTTCAATCATTGAAAAATAGAACAAAGAAACATCAAAAAAATACACCCTTGACTAGAGTTCGAAGACCAGGACTCACCCTCCACCCCCACCCCAACCAAAAAAAAAAAAACAATAAAACCAAATTTCACCACAATTTTTTTCTTAAAAGATCCAAACTTTAGCTGAAACTCACTTGAATTCTATCACCACGGATCTGAACAACAACGTTCAATCAAAAAATATGAAAAATACAAATTAAATTCTAAAAAAGCTTACCCCACTATCAGAATCATGGCGAATCCTAACAAGCTCATTCTTCTTATAAGATCCAGCCACCATTCCACTATTTGCTTCCATCTTCTCTTTCAAATACAATACAATCAAGATTGTGCTAAACAGTAGTGTAGATTAAGTTATATCCAATAAAAATCTTGACAAACTTTTAGGGAAAACGTTAGTGTGAGTGTAAGAGAGGCCCAAGGCATTGCTATTGTGATTCAGGACTACACAAATTCGCCTTCTGTGCCTCTACTTCTTGAACTGCATGTGTTGTGACTGTGTCTTTTTATTATTTTCTCGGGGAATTATTTTTCTTTTCCAATAATAACCTAAGGATTTTATACCGACTCAACCGGTAGACAGTACTTCGCATGAACTCGGGTTGGCTCGTTAGAAGCACTGGCTTATAGGATGTACATTAAGGTTGACCTTGGTGAGTTGTAAGATTTTGATGTGTTGATTTTAATAATATTTTTCAATATATGATCAGATTTTTTATACAAAAAGAGTGTAATTGAGGACCTAGAGAATATGTGTACAAGTAGATAAATTTTTGAATAATACTAAGAGAGTATTTGGTAAGGATTAAAATTAGATTTTTAGTAGATTGTGATAAAAAAATTAAAATGTGTTGTTGAAAAATTGTGGGACTGATGAAATATGTTATTAATATTGATTATTTGAATTTAACTGGGATTAAAATCAAATTTTAATTCAACCCAAACGGGGGCTAAGTGTATCTTGTTTAATTGACATCATTGTGTACGTCTTATTGGAGTTCAAAAAGTTGTGAGCGAGAAAGTATTTTTTTTAAAAAAAAATTATTTAATGATACGTTGTCACGTAACATAATATCAAAAATAATTTACATGTAGCTAAGAGCGTGTTCGGTAGAGATCAAAATCGAATTAAAATTGAAAGACTAGTCGTTATTGTTGATTTTTATTAGACGAGTGAGATCCAATAACGGTTATATTTTCAATTTTAATTCGATCATAATCACAACCAAATAAAGGGGTAATTGCTAATTATTCTTTTTCTTTTTAAATTGTTATCCAATGAGCTTAAGACACGTAGCAGTTATTAGGNGTTATATTTTCAATTTTAATTCGATCATAATCACAACCAAATAAAGGGGTAATTGCTAATTATTCTTTTTCTTTTTAAATTGTTATCCAATGAGCTTAAGACACGTAGCAGTTATTAGGTAGTAGCGTGTCGGGATAGTCTCTACTTGTTGTGAACAGCCTGTACTAACTAACTACCAATCTTCTTCTTACCTATTATTGCCGGTCGCTTCTCTCCGACAGAAATTAAGTGGCTGTCGGTGGATCTCAAATTAATAAAATGCACACGGATTTCTTCTGTATTACTACTCTGCCACTTTCCTTCTCTCCTTGCGGCTTCGTAAAATTTAGGGAAAATGGAAGCTACGGTTCTTTCACTGAGAGTGTATTTAGTGCATATTAAAATGAGAGAATGTATTTTTTTGAAGTGATGTGATGATAAATTTGTAGTTAAAAAAGATGAAAAATTTATTGATATGATGAAAAATATTATTTTATAAAATGTGTGGTTGAAAATGAGTAGAAAAATGAAAATGAAAAAAATAATGTGGATCATTCAAGGGCTGAATTACTTTTATCTTAAAAGCCTGTTTGGTAAAACTAAAAAGCTGATTAAAATTGAAAATATGGCCGTTATTGGCTCTCACTCATCTAATAAAAGTCAATAATAATGACTAATTTTTCAATTTTAATCCGATTTTAATCTCTACCAAACACACTCTAACTTTCTATTTGTGGTATTCATAGTCTTAAATTTTTCAATTCGTTATAGCCGAAGGAGAATTGGACAATTCCTCGTCAATTAACCCAAAATATTGAATTCGACCATATTTTTGTAAATAAATAAAATGATGTATTATATTTTTAAATCTTTCAAAAAAATAATTGAAAATAAATAAATAAAATAAAATAAACTTAACTATTCATCATCTTCCCATTATTTTATTAAAGAAAATGTAAATACTAAAATTACAAATTTGTGATTTTTGAATTGGACAGAAGGTGGTCGAAATCATTTTTTTCAATGAGTTCATTTTGTCATTCGACAGTAACAAATTGAAATCTTTGGGACTTTGGGTGTCATAAATAAAATATTGGGATAAAAGTTGTAATTGAGCAAGTATCGGTGAAAAGCTTAGAACCAAAATTTCCCTAAAATTTACTCTTCTTTTTTTCAAAATTAATTGAAAACAAAGTAAAGAAATGTATAACATTTAGAAAGAATTTCAATTATAATACGGATATTTATGTTAGAATTAATCTATATGTACCAAATAAATTATATAATGATTTACATAGTCAACACGTGACGACCCCCTATTGGGGAGGCGCCTGGGCCTCAGGCGTCCGACGCCTCCCCAATAGGAGGTCGCCACGTATTGACTATGTAAAACATTTGGTACACATATCATCTTCCTTTATGTTATACCCTTAATGATTGATGCTTGAAATAATTCTAAAATGCCGTTAGGTGATGAAGAGAGAGAAAAAATAACAACAATATTTATGATTATGTTAGCCCTTATTTTCGAATAATATTATTTAGCCATGTTTGACATCTTTTAAATTTAAAAAACAGTGTTTTGAATAGTATATTTTGAAAAATGCATGATTAAAAAAATATAGAAAAATTTTGAATTTACGTGTAAAAAATTTTATTGTGTGAACATGTAGTTGAAAATGAGTATGAAAAAATAAATTAAATTAAATTAAAATGATGTCAATCATGTAACTTACAGTTTTTTAACCATATATTTTATCAAAATTAAATTAAAAAAATTAATTTTAATCTCTATCAAACAAATGTACATTGGGTACAGATTAAAATTAAAATTTTAATTTAAATCAAAGTTAATAATTAATTTAACCATATATTTCATGGATCTTAAAACTCCTTAACTACACATTTCATCAATGTTTATCAAAATTTACTAACAAATTTATTTTAATCTACACCAAACAGGGGCTTAAACGAGAATAGACTCGTGTTAACTACTTGCAATTCTTTGCATTTGTTGTTTGAATGATGTGATTTAGCCTCACCGAGATTATGACTTTAGTCTAAGGCCATCTTCAATGGAGACTCCTTTACACCAAAATAAACTAAATTTTGGTGCAAATGGTCTCCAATGGAGCATCATCTTTTGCACCATTTTGAAAAATGGTGCAAAGTCAATTTTGCCCTTTATTTACTTTTCCAAAAGTTTGTTTGGAGAGTATTTGTGTCATTTTAGTTATTATTATTATTATTATTATTTGTATTTAAATTAATTTTTAAATGTTAAAAATAATAATTACTGAATTAATTAAAATAAGAATAAAAAAATTTAAAATATAAAGAGGCTCACATTGCACTCCGAAATACATTAATCGATCATTTGTGGGAAAATATACGAATTCCAAAATTAAATTGCAATGATATTTCGACTTCATACTTAGTAATTTAATATGTTTTAAATGCACCATGTTTTAATAATATATTTATTTAATGAATTTAATATTTTCCTTAATTTCGTATAATTATTTATTTAGTAATTTATATATTTCTAAAATGAATAAATAATTAATATTCCGAATAAATAAATTACTAA
>CAIGRR010166297.1:0-14176 GCA_903798365.1 Fraxinus sp. 1973-6204
TGCCCAAAAAATCTGAAAATCTAGACATCTCACAATTTTCGGTTGCCGACTTCGTGGATTTATTCTGGCCGAATGACTTGGAGTTTTGGGGAGATTTTTTGTGGTAATTGAAGAGGACATCGTGGGCTTTCCAACGGTATCCGAAATCGACGATTTTGGTGGCGGAATTGCCGAAAAATTGCCTCAAATTTGGCCAAAAAATTTGAAAATTCAGTGACCGTTTGTAAAAGAAATTTTAAACTTCANTTTGGGGAGATTTTTTGTGGTAATTGAAGAGGACATCGTGGGCTTTCCAACGGTATCCGAAATCGACGATTTTGGTGGCGGAATTGCCGAAAAATTGCCTCAAATTTGGCCAAAAAATTTGAAAATTCAGTGACCGTTTGTAAAAGAAATTTTAAACTTCACTGACCTTTTCTGAAATTTTGAAACTTCAGTGACCGTTTTGAAATTTTCAGGTAACTTCAGTGACCATTTGTGAAATTAACCCAAATAAAATTAAACTCTCAAAACTCAACTTCTATAATTCAAATTTTTTTGATGATTAAATGCTACAAATTAGCAATATTTTTATACTATATTTGGTACATAAAAATTAATTGTTAATACGTGAATTTAAACACCTATTAAAAATTTTATATACATGAACACAAATAAACTTTCGATCCTTTGGACTTTTTTTATATTCATTTTTAGTTGGTCTCTGTTAAATATGCTTCTGATTTTGTATAGCAATTGATTTTATTGAATTGTGTTGTTTTATCTGGCGTGATTTGATTTTCTGTTTCCTTTCAAACTTGGGGGTTCATGTGATTATGAATTGTTATCGCAATCTTAGTGCAAACTTTCGGTGTATAAATGTGAAAAAAGGTTTCCTAGTTAGAAATTTGTTTCGAGGAGTTGTTTTGTGGGAACTGCAATTGCAATGGTGAAGAATTTAATCCCAGTAAGACACTGCCAATAAGTTCAAAAATTGCTGATAAAAAAAAAAAATTTGAAGTTGGGAGGATTAGACTTGCCAAATTATAAGTTAACAGTTCTTGCTTTTATTTCCTATGGATCATTGATATCTTATAGATCTATTACTTCACTTAGACACTAAAAAGATTAAGCTTTTGCTTTGATCCTCGTTTTTGTCAAAATACATATTTCTCTTTCTTTTCTACCACGCATTCTTTAATAAAATAATATTACACACAAACTAAAAAAAATTTCTTATTTTTTAACTACATATTCTCCATCAATCTACTGTTCCAAAATTAAAAAAAAAATGGGGCTCAGACAGGGTGTTAGTTTTGATTCTTTTAGCATATGGAATCTTTTACCACGACTTTTCCAGAGGTACAATGATGATTTTATAACGCACACCACCACCACTATCTTGCACTGCACACCACCACCTACAGTACAATACAGTATAGCACAACACACACCACCACCACCTCGCACTGCACACATCACCGTCATCAAACACCATCGCTAGAGCTACCCCCATCAACTTACGACAACCGATCAACACCATGCACACTACACACCGACCAGAGCTAACACCACCACACACAACACCGTACTCCACCACCGCACACAGAACCATACCCAACCATTGGTCCTGTATTTATGTTAATCACTTAGAGCCCATTCGGTAGAGATTAAAATCGGATTAAAATTGAAAAACTAGCCGTTATTGTTGACTTTTATTAGACGATTGAGACCCAATAACGGCCATATTTTCAACTTTAATTGGATTTTAATCTCTACCGAACGGAGCCTAATTGAAAGAGAATCGAGTTTTTGTACCAGCATGTTGATGTGACTCACTACTTGAGGTGGGAAATGGAAAATAAGTCTTTTTTGGGTGAATCCATAAAAGAAAAAAAGAAATTGATGTTTGAATCATTCTAGTTATAATTGTAAGTTCAGGATTCGTTTGACAAGACTTTTTGAAAAGCCAAAAGTTGCATTTGAACATGTCCATACAATGCTTTGGAAGTATTTTCTCTAATTAGAAGAGTTTTTAGAGGAATCTGACCGAAAAAGTTGGCCCAGGGTAGCTTCTTAAGAAAGCTTTTTTTATAAGAAGTAAAAGGAAAAGCAAAAATCTTAGCAAATAGGCATAAATCTAGTTGATTGTTAGTCAATGCCAATAATTCAATGCAGCATTTGGCATTTTCAATTTATGCTGAGTTTTTTTTTCAACTTCTTTTCCTTGTTTTTGGATAGTGTTGATTGTAGTTTTTTCCCCTAAGATTAGTCGATTTTGGATACTTATCAATATTCTTTAACGTGCTGTGCAACATCTTGCTTACTTCACAAATCAGACTGTAATATTTTTATTTCCTGTAGACAACTTCAAGGAGGCTTGCTGATAGGAAGGTGGAAAAGTTTGAGAAAAACATAACCAAGCGAGGGCTTGTCTCAGATGCTAGCACAAAGAAGGGAAACAAATATCCAGTTGGCCCTATCTTGCTTGGCTTCTTCATATTCGTCGTCATTGGATCATGTAAGATTTAAAAATAATACTATTTATCACTGTGATGATGGAATATCGGTGATGTAACAGCCTATGTGGAATAATGAGATTGGATAGTTCAATTTTTATGAAAGAGAGAGGGTGAGGAGAGAGAGAGAAATGTGAGGGATAATGAGTTGCTATATCACCGATGTACCACATCATGATGGTAAATAACATTATTCAAGATTTAATCTTTCTAACAATCCTTCATTCCAATATGTGAATCCATATTAGTTTCTTGTTTCAATTTCATAGGTGCCTTTGTTACTCGTCGAAGAAAAAACTGCCTTAAGTGATCTGCCGATTCTGCTGCATTAGTTAACTTGTTTTAGAGCCGCATTGTAGTCTGAATAATATTATAGCTTTGTTAGTATATATGCTGGTTATCGTTCAGAGATCTATCATATTGTGCTTCATGCAAATCAAGAGCTGCAGCGAACAATTATCTTAATTTTTCACTGTCCATTTGTTTTCTAACTTTTCCAGCTCTGTTCCAGATAATCAAGACATCAACTAGTGGAGGCATGGCTTAAATCTCGTGTAATGCTCTTTTTATGAACAATTAGTATCTTGTTGTAATGTGTTAGCCCGATTACAGAAACGCAAGAGAACTTTTACTAGCTGAGAGTTTTTTAACTATAATGTGAAGATCTTTAGACAATTATAAAATTTCTCCCATCTTTTTCCTCATCTTTATATTTTCTTCTCATGGTGTCAATTGTGATTGTTCAAGGCAATGGTTTCGTGTTCATTTTATAGTTACATCTGTTAACTTTGATGTGTTTGCCATTCATTCGGTGAAGTTAGATTGTTCACGAATTTGCTGTTTCTAATAATTTTTATTTTGTTTTTTTGGTCAGTTCTCCAAGACAGTGATGAGTTATGGGGTGTACAGGGAACAACTCACAGACTGTTGCATTTATTTTTTGTCAACAAGGCCCATGCTACACTCACATTATGTCACCCCCTATGTGTACATCTATGCACACGTCCCAAATGAATAAGATTTGAAATAACAGTACATGTTGACAAGTGGTGGTACATTCACTGATAACCAAGGGATGAAATGAAAAGTTCGTGCTCTCGAGAGCACTTAGTAGCGGAAAAATAGGAAAAACGAAAGCAAGAAAAATACATTGTTCAACCAAGAATCCATGTAATTTCAATTCGATCCCTTCAAATCCATTGAAACTTTTGTAGATCGAAAATTTCAGATTAGTCACAATATAGATTATTTGATTAGAATCAATCCTTGATAAAATTTTCAATTCAACCTCAAATATGCTGAATAGAAAGCAACTTAAGACCCTGCAAACATACTTCAAAGTCTATTATTATTGTTGTTGTTTTTTCGATTTTTCTCGACAAATTAGATGCACCCTATTATATGTTGCTAAGCTTAAGATTATGTTGTTCAAATTAGAGTCTCGTGCAAGATAATGATAAGAAATAAATAAAGACTGCTCAACTGTACTTTGATGAAAGCCCAGATATTAAATTTTAACATTAATGGCTCGTGAATTGAATGAAACAAAGTCGATATGTCCGAGTGGTTAAGGAGACAGACTTGAAATCTGTTGGGCTTCGCCCGCGCAGGTTCGAACCCTGCTGTCGACGTCTATTCCCATTTTTTTTTTTTTTTTATTATGCATTTTATCTTCAAAACCCTGCAGTGAAAACGATGCAATTATTAGCAGTTGAAACAGTTCAATTAATGCTGATGGGCACCTACAGTTCAATGAATTATTTTGAAATAACGAAGTATACCACATTAACTAACTTGATTTAACGTTCATTTGATTGTAAAGGTGGAAAATGGATGAAAATAAATTGTTTTACATGGAATTGAATTAATTAAAAATTATTTTACTGAGAATTGAAATTAATTGTGTTTGATTAATATAATTTTTCACTTGAAAAATGTTGAAAGTTTGGTTCCGTTTGACTTCAATTTTTATGGAAATTGTCCATGAAAGTGATAAATTTTTTTTACCATTGAGTCTGAAATTTGTTTCAATTGCCAAAAATAAATAAATAAATAAATTATCATACCAAATACTATTCGTTTGACTTTGATTTGTATGGAAATTGTTCATTAAAAGGAAAGTTTTTTTTTACCATTGTTGATAGAGCTTTTTCCAATTGCTAAAAAAAAAGGGGCCTAAGAACCTGAAAAATCAATTCCAACCAAAACAACAAGAAAATGTTTTCCTTCAAAAGTTAGAAAATGTGGAAAGGTGGAAAAAAAATTCGAGGAAAATTTTGTTATCAAACAGGTGCAAAAGTTAAAAATATTCGAATTATGCTACATGTACAAAGTTATGTTACAAAATTAGTTGACAAAATAACATTTACACCAATCATTTTAAAAACATATTTTTAAATCATTTGAAATCAACGGTCTGAATTTTGCAAACACACTTTGTAACCCAACTTTGTACAAATAATTTTATTGTAAGTCTCTAACCTGCTTTCGCCACGTATTTCTTTCCCTTAGCCATCTGTACATACCCCACACGTCACTACAAGGGTAAATTTCTCAAGGGGTCCCAAGAATGATAATTATGTCAATATCTTGTGCACGCTGCGTAATTATTTAACGACTAAATAAATATTTTCCATCACTTCAATATTTTAAGTTCTCGTTTGCCTTCCTTTAAAATATAACTTTTCAATTCCCATAATCATTTTTAACCATTCATTCATATAATAATTTTTTTTTAAAGTAAATCCAAAATTTTCTTAATTTTTAACTATATATTATCCAAAAAAAAAAAAAAATACCATTCAAAACATTATTTTCCAAAATAATGGCCATCAAAAAGGCACACTATTAAGAATTTGGGATATGATTGTCATGCTTGTTGAAGGTTGGGGACCCTGGGCGAAATGACATATATCTACTCAAATATACAAACACATCACGGGTATATCCATTCCAGCTGCTCATTTAGAGAGAGAGAGAGAGAGAGAGAGAGTAAATGGCAGATTGAGGGCCGGTGGTTATAGCGGTGGTGCTGTTCGCGCTGCTGACTCCAGGGTTGCTGTTTCAGATTCCGGGGAATAACAGAGTGATTGAATTTGGAAACATGCATACAAGAGAACTATCCATTTTGGTTCATACTATCATTTTCTTTGGGCTAATCACTATTTTCCTTATTGCCGTTGGAGTCCATATATACACTGATTAAAAGTTCTGCAATCAAACGCAGAGTTGTTGATTATGTAATTGGTGTTGAAAATTTTATGGTTTTCAAGTCATTGGGTTTGAATTTATGAGCTTTGTGCCTGTTCCGTTTTGCTTAGTAATTGGTTGTTTATGTTATTTTTTATTCAGATGTTCTTTTCTTGAAATATGTATTTCGAGACGTTTAAGAGAGAAATGTGCAGCAAGANTGGGTTTGAATTTATGAGCTTTGTGTTTCGTTTTGCTTAGAAATTGGTTGTTTATGTTCTTTATTGAGTTAATTAAATCATTGATCACCAACATTTGAGTTCGATTACTATTTGCTCACCCAAAAATAAATGGTTACCGAATGCTCACCCACTTTTGAAAAAAATTATCCATCCATCACCCGTTTCACTTTCATCCATCCAACTAGGCAAAAATCTCTACGTGGCAAACGAAATCTTACCTGACACTAACACCGTTGAAAATTGACAAAGTGGACATTAATTAAAACATTTCTTCCCAAAATTTAAAACATCGTCATTTTCCTTTCTTCATTTCTCCTCACCCCAATCCTCTGCACCTTTCTTCCCAAAGTGGGCATTAATTAAAACAATGCATCTGGGAAGATCTTCATCAGTTGAATGCTTAAGCGAAATTGTTCCAAACCCATCCCCAAATTGAATACCCATCAGATTTATAGGAACCCAAGATGCAAAAAAAATAAATCAAATTGAACCAGTGCCATACTTGTGTCTTGATAATGAGGAACATTAGAGACCCACAATGTCCTGAAATGGTAGGCAACTATAATGTTGATGAAGAGACATCGTTGGTGGTAGAAGATGGACCACAAACAGGTTTTTTTTAATCTTTTTTGATGACGTGTATTAAATTGTGCCATAACAATTTTGTTTATATCAGTAATCGATGAATTGGTCGATAGTTTTTTGTTGTCCATTTTATTTCACAGTCTTAGAAGGGGGACCACGCGCTTTATTATATTTTTTGGGACTTTTTTTGTTTTGAATCTTAGTCTACTATATAAGTTTGTCCTCCATTATTTTAGTCATTTCATCTTTTACCATAAGACTTTAGGTACTGCACAGCTCCTGAGTATTAATGGTTGATTTGGGATTCATTTGTAGTAGACATTTTAAGGACTAAATCATCATTTTTAGGAATATATCTAGGAGTTTAGCTTTATGAATGTCTGCATTTAGTGTGGATATACAACCTGTGCTGACCACTTCATTTACTTGTTTATTTGTAGATAATATTATTGAAGAAGATGAAGTGGTACCTGAGGACAAATTCGCCAACTGTTAATGATGATGATTTTCATTATGATAAGAATGAAAATAAACAGATTTTGGTGGGATTAAATGCAGATCATACCGACTATTCTAGTGAAGAAAATACTTTTCATTTCCCCGTCTATGATGCCGAGAAGGAGAAGTTCAATCCGCAGTTAGAGGTGGGAAAAGACTTCAAAAATATTGAGGAGTTTAGGCAAGCTGTAAGGAATCATGGCGTAGCTACTAGATGCAATTTTAAATTCAGGCCTAATGATGAGTTTAGAGCCCAAGCCATATGCAAATTAGAGAAAGTGAAACGGGTGATGGATGGATAATTTTTTTGAAAAGTGGGTGAGTATTCAGTAACCATTTATTTTTGGGTGAGCAAGTAGTAACCGAACCCAAATGTTGGTGATTAATGATTTAATTAACTCGTTATTTATTATTCAGATGTTCTTTTCTTGAAATATGTATTTCGAGACGTTTAAGAGAGAAATGTGCAGCAAGAGAAAAGGAAAAATGAATAATAAAAGAGCAAAATCTTGTAATAATCCAAAATATAATCCATCAAGTTTTGCAGGCATCACATATAGTTCAACTGCCCCATATAACTCTCTGAAAGCCCTCGTCGGTACTGGAGACCCATGTTTGACCTCCTTTATTTCATTTTGTTTTTCTCTATATAATCATTTTTAACAATATATTCACACATATAAATATTTTACATGTAAATCAAATTTTTTAACAATATATTTTTCAAAAAACCACTATTCAAAACATTGAAAATTCCAAATAACAGACATAATTTTAACTAAGTTTTGTGCCGTGCGAGTGGCCTACTTTGGGACGAAATTTCGACCAAATCCGTCGGGGTTAGTGGTCATTCTTGGGTGGGTTGCGTAGAGGGCAACGAGGGCTTCAAGGTAGTGTGTTGGTCCTATGGTTTTAGTGGCCGGAATGTAGTGAAATTTCTTTTCAAAGTGGCGGCTGACAGTTTTGTACTATGCGAACGGCCCACTTGGGACGAAATTCCGGCCAAATTCACTTGATTTAGGGGTGATTCTTGGATGGGTTGCGTAAAGGGCAGCGAGGGCTTAAAGGTAGTGTATTGATCCAGTGGTTTTGATGACTGAAAAGTGGTGGAACTCCGTCCCAAAGTGTTGGCTGAAAATGGCTTTGGGGGAGGGTTTTTGATGATATTTGCACTTGAGGTCCTCAAGGTTATATATTCATGTGTTTTATCCCTTTAAGTTTGAATTAAAATTATAACGATCTTTCAGTGACCGTTTGTGAAAGAAATTTAAATTTTAGTGACCATTTGTGAAAACGCATGTAAATTGTGACCGTTTGTTCAAATTTTAAAATTTAGTGACCGTTTTATAATTTTAATGCAAATTCAATGACCGTTTGTGAAATTAACCATTTAATACTTCAAAATTAATGTTCTTGGCAACCATCCCGTCACTAATGTAAATGATGGAATTCCACGTGGGTTACACTATTTAAGGAAATAAGAATTTTCATTACTCTTTTCTACAATGTTAGCCCCTATTTGACAATCATTTTTTGTTTTTAAATTTTTTTGAAAAGAAAGGGTTTTTGAATAATAAGTTTTAGATATACGTGAAGATTGTGATAATATGTGGTTAAAAATGAGTTTTTTTTTTTTTTTTTTTTTTTTTAAAAAAAGAGAGTTTTGAAAGAATGATTATCAAACATGAACTTAATTGAGTGTCCAAACTGATCCTGTCCAAAAATTTTATTTTCATATTTTCTCTGGGAATAAAAATCATGTAAATCTCAACTATGGTCACCAAACTTTTAACAAATTTTAATTGAATTATTAAACTTTAAATTATTTCAATTGAATCGCTAAACTTCAATTTAATTTCAAATTTTATTGTTTTGTCTCATTCCTCCACACATTCTTCCCTAAACTAACATAAATTATTTGGTTGGTAGTGTTTCGATTTTATCCTGTAAGAGAACATATTGATAATAAATAAAAATTAATATCATGATGAGTTACAATTGTTCCATAAAAATTGATCAATGACTTCAATTTAATTACAATTAACTCTAAAAGGAACACAACTAATTTATCATTTCACATGTCCAAACTAATTAAATTAACTAAGTTGAATGCATACTAAGATTTTCAGAGTAAAATTCAATCACGTAAAACTCTATGAATGCGAATTTACCATCGTGATATATGATTACCCATATTTGTCAATTCTTGCCCTAAATTGAAAATCAAGGATCCAATAATAATCACTAGTGTCTCTTGAGCTTAATCAACCATATATTCATATATGAATTTATTGTCTCTAATTAAATTGTGAACATCCAAGCATTCATTAGTTCTCTAAGATTACATGTTATTTATTAACATGTGTTAATTTATATCGAACCTCTCGAAAGTAATATAAATTACAAACGTAATCAAGTTTCAAAATTAAATAACGGAATAATTACAATCAACTCAAAAAGACAAGTATTAAAAAATAGAGAGCAACTTCAAATTCACTCAAAACACAAGGTTCAATTCTAGCTACAAAATGTTTAGTTTTTCTGGACAAGAGCCCCTAAACTTTTAATTTCATGAGATGTAGTCCCCAATCCACTGTTTTTTCTGGAGGTTTAGTCCCTCAGCTTCGGGCTTTGTACACTTTTGGTCCCTCCATCTTTAAATCAACTATATTTGGTCCTACCACTTCCCATTACTTCCAGTTTGATACTTCATTTTTCAAATCAACTATATTTGGTCCTTCAACTTTTATTTTCTTCAAAGTTGATCCTCCAGAGTTTTGAGAATAATCAAGTTAGTCCCAAAACTCTCCAAAAGTTGAATTTAGTCCCAAAACTTGTGAATCCATCCAGCAAATACTTTCAAAGCTTCTAATTAAGTCCAGACTTTTCGGTAGCTCTTAAATTTCATCCTTAAAGCTCCAATTACGATCCAATTAGCCTCCTTTATGCTCAGTTCACCTCAAAGTTGGGATTTTCATCTATAAAAGCAATAATACACTAAATTAAGTAGAAACCATATAATCAATACTATGAAAACTTTAAATACCATAATTGATCTTCTATGTAATCGCAACGTGGTACAATAGAAATGAAAATGAAAAAAATGAGGATTATGTCAATCTCTTTAAGAAGTTTTAAAAACACATTCTTTAATTTTAACAAATTTATGACATGACGTAGTGATAAGTTGACATGTACACAATAATCACCTAGAAGATTCCGTATTGCCAAGTAAGCAACTTTCGTCAATTTGAGAGACGATAAAGGAGACAGTAAATTTAAAACCAAATAAAAGTTTAGTTATCATATTGAAACTAAGTTTTAGATAAAAAAAACACAATCGACATAAATTAAAGTTTAGCGACCCAATTAAAGATTAATCTGAAAACTAAGTACCCTACAAAAGCATTATCCCATTGAGTTGAGAGGAAAAATGGTGGACCAAACAAGTTGCAGTCTGTTCGTGTGTCAGTAATTACACTTTTCTCTCGTCCAAGGTTTCGTTCAACGTGCCAATTGTATAGAATAACTTAATTTTGCACTTGTTCTATCGCCTTGAAAATAATGGGAATCAAACAATGGCTAATCTTAGCTTCGGTGGCCATACGTGATACGTGGCCAGTTTTATGGCCTGAAGTTCTATATATAAATGTCTAAAGGTTTACCTTCAGAAGGTTGGTTTATATATTGAACTGATTTTCACAGTATGATTCAATACCAAAAGGCCATAAAATTCCATCATGAAGAAACTTCTGTAATAAGTAAGTTTCAGTGCAATTTTTGCTGGTTTTTGTTTTCTTTCCTTCATAAAGCATGCATTCATGCAAATATATTGATTTCTTGTTCCACTCATACATGCAAATTCATCTTCAAATGTTTTTTAGATCATTGCCATTTTGTTATGCAAAGATGCAGGTGTGTGTGTGTTGTTTTGAGTAGGAAAGAATTTCAATTCTTTTGTTTTCTTTCTCTTTCATGTGTTGGGAGGTTTAGTGTATGTTTGGCTGAAGTCAAACAATGATATAAGTTATTTAAACATACTTTTTATTCAAGGATTCAACAACTATTACACTTATTATTCACACATTTTGTAGAATCCACTCGAAAGCACATCCTTAATCTAAAGTAGAACATGCAAATATATCCGCATAATGTTCGGCTGGACAGATTTCATTTGTTCTGTAAATTCAGTACCATATGTTTGAACCACGTGAAGTGAATGTTCGTGTTTTGATGCGAGTGGATAGAATAAACGGACACGAGCGGGGTACTTTTAAGAGTTTTTAATTCTTTCTTTTAGAATATAAACATTATCAGTTTGCAAATTGAAATTTCAATCTGAATATCAACGAGTTAGATCTTAGTGTAAACCGGGTTAGTCATTGTATCGTAGATCGGTTCATGTAGACAATACAAAATAGTAGATTTACTTCTATTCGAAATCTTTAAGCTTAGCCACACTCGACAATTGCATTGATATTAACAATAGAAAGTCAGCTGTAACGTGAAACAACGCTAAGCATTTACATCAACTTAGGCCACATCAATAGCTTAAACCCTTTTTCTGGGTAGGGTGGTTGGATACAAAGTCCATTTTCCGATTCGTGTGCACTTTTTGTTCGTCTAAGCCTATGGAGACCCAAATTGGGAGGTACTAAGAAGGAATAAAGCTCTTTTGCCAGAAGATGTTTCACACCTTGATTGACCTACACTCACATGGATGTTAGACCCACGTGAATAAAAAATGCCAAAAATGGTCTCCCCCATTGTGAGCGAGCTGCCAAGGAAGATTCTTAATTCCCTTCACTTTTGGCAACTTCTACCATGTTTGGAAGTCTTTCAAGTGCTTATAAGTTGATCAATCATTTTTATCATCCATTTTGTAGGATCCACAACTTTATTTCATCTAAGGATTTGTGAACGATAACTTATAAGCACTTCAATGGTTCTGAAGTGCTCAAAATTTTGGAGCCACTATGCAATCTGCTGGGTTACGGACGAGCACTTACTAGAGGTGTTTACTTCAGCAGATGTCATCCTACTAAAGTTTTACATGCAAAATACAAGTAGCTTTTAGACATGGAACTCAATTCACTCAATATTTCTTTATTACATAACGTATGAACAAGCAGGACGGAGAGAATTGTGTACGTCTGCAACAATGAAGATGGGAGATAGCATATCTAAGCAGCAAATACATCAAACTATTAATAAATAGAAATGTCTCAATACAATTATTTAATTTCAGCTGAGCTTTTACAGTCGTCCTGCTGTAGGTGGATTTCGTGATTTAATTACTTTTGAATAAATCAAGCAATGCACGTTGCTGATTTCCAGGTATCATTTGGCCGCGAGCAAGGTTGTTAAAATCCGTTATCTCATTTGCTCCTATGTCTATCCTGTTTCCAGCAATCTGCAATAGTACAGTGAGCAGTAATCACCAGTTTTTAAACGAATTGACATTTATTTTCCTGCGAGACAAATTCTTAAATTTTCTGTTAGGTGGGATATTTGTTCCTACCTTTTCCTCTAGAAGCCTATTGTCTTCTATCAGCTTCTTTTCCTGCCCAAAAAGACACCGGGTAAGTAACTCAGACTGTATTGCAAAGCAGATATCCAATTGAATGTAAATAATCAAGTGATATACAATCTTCCAATTTATTACCTCTTGTATTGAATTATTGAATATATACTGTCTCTCTTTTAACATCAAACGAGTAGGTTCCTTAAAAAAGGTCGGGTATTCTGCCTGTGAACCTTTCAAAAAAATATGTAGCTTCAAAATGGATTCTGTTTCATTTTCCATCAGAATTGGCATGATTATTTTTTTAAAGCAATTTCTATTCTTAAACCTGTTTAATGAAAGCTATCATGTTCTTTTCTCACTTGCTATAGGAGTAATAGCCTAACTTAAACTTTAAGAATGAGAGTATACACAACTCTTTGAACATCAACTTTTCAAACTACTAAGCTTGGAGCCATAAAAATGGTAGTCAACTGGAATCTCAAATGTTTGACAAGGTTTTAGCTCCTGTTTGGGCTCCATTATTTCACATTTTAACGAGGATAATAGTAATTTTTTTGAAGAATGTGGTTGAAAAGGAAGGAAAAGATTTTAGGTTTATCTATAATATTTATTTTATTGAAGAATGTGTGGTTGATAAAAGAGAGAGAAAATGAATTTTAATTTAATGGGGGCCAAACAGGGGCTTAAGTTCATGAACATATCAGCAGTAAAGATGTCTACGCAACATAGCAACACTAAAGATGTCTATGCATAGGGTTCTTAGGTTTCAATGTCGTAAATCAACGAGTTCTACTCCAAGGAGAGTGCAATTAGAACGGAACCTCAAATAGTTTCATGGTCGTAAGGAGTGCGACAATATCTTACTGATACACCCCACGTTCTCAAATGTTGCCAGATTCTCTTAGAATTAGATTCTAAGACTGATTAAGGGGATGACAGAGAGATTTCCCTGAACCAACTATAATGTTTTATACTGTGATTTGCAAAGGCAAGATGCAAACATCTTATTGCTCCAAAACTGAAATCATACAGGAAGAATATTGTTTCCTGCAGCAATAACCTGCTGACTACAGTATCAAGTGGCTATGTTGGTAGTATTTAAGGAATAAAAAGAAGATAAAATGTTTTTCTGTCTAGTTGTACTAGCTACAAACTTGCCCTTCCGGTTTTACTGTTTTCCCCAGTTCCTCATTTCTCCATGTGCTGAATCTGGCAGCCAAGCAGAGAAAATAGGCATTCAGCTGCTTATTGCAAACATTTGCAATGTAAAATTAAAGGTTGTCATCCTCGGTTCGATGAGGACTGTCAGTNAATGTTTTTCTGTCTAGTTGTACTAGCTACAAACTTGCCCTTCCGGTTTTACTGTTTTCCCCAGTTCCTCATTTCTCCATGTGCTGAATCTGGCAGCCAAGCAGAGAAAATAGGCATTCAGCTGCTTATTGCAAACATTTGCAATGTAAAATTAAAGGTTGTCATCCTCGGTTCGATGAGGACTGTCAGTTTCTACTAGATGTGATCCTCAAAGGACTCTATTTCAGACAGAAAAAGATGCTCGATATCTTCTGCCAAACCTACTCCTTTCCTCAACAATGCACCATGTTTCCCTTGTTCTCCTATCATGATAAGCCTGGCTAGAA
>CAIGRR010166313.1:0-17262 GCA_903798365.1 Fraxinus sp. 1973-6204
CAAAAAAATTTTGACGATATGTGACCAGTAAATAAATCTGTAACTTATAATTATGAATCTGTGACCAAAATTTGATGATATGTGACCAATAATAAATCTGTAACTTATAATTATGAATATGTGACCATTAATCATAAAATGTGACTTTATTTAATAAATATTTTTAATTAATTAAATGCATATCTGATTTTTGAATTTTCAAACTATTTTACCTTATTTTTGAATTAAAGTAAATAATACACATTATATATGAATTTTTCCCTTGTGGAGATATGTGGCGTCCATAAACCCAACAACTGAAATAAAGACTAAAATTTATGTAATCACATTAGAGCAAATACAAAACAAAGTTTTGACAACTTCAACTAATGCTCAGTTCATTTACCAATTAATTACAAAGTACAGAATTAATTGGTATAATTCATATTTGATAAGACTGAAGACTAAGTATTTTCCTGCATATAGACTAGTTCCACCATCAATCATTTTGAATAATAATTAATATAATTTCTGCAATTTTTAGAGCTTTTATACTTTGACCCAACAAGGAAAGCAGTACTTCTTACTGAGTCGGCTAGGTGGACGAGAACAATGATTATAATAATAATGAATTACGGAAGAAAGTGTCTAATTATGACCAGAAATGTTATTTAACATGATAGGAATTACAATTTATATTTTAATTTGAACTTAAAATCAATAGTTAATTTTAATTACATCACAGGATTTACTACATGTATATCAATGATTACATAATGCTAATTGGTTAACTAAGTAAAAGTCAACGGTTAATTTTAATCACATATATGGATTTGCTACATATACATAAAGGATTACATAATACATAAGTAACATTATGTAATTGGTTGGCTAAGTTAAAGTCAACAATTTTTAACATTTAATGTACAAGTAAAAATAATTCATCACATATTTTATATGACTCACAATTTTTCAACTATATATTTTTCAACTTTTATCAAAATATATTAAAAACTTGATTTTAATCCACATCAAACCGAGACTTGGTATTATTGGAACTAAGCACATAAAAGTGTTATTAATTGATAAATAACCTTAAAATAATAAATATAAGTCACATTTAAGATGTTATATCACTTAAGCATGTAGTATAAGTAAGGATATCAAAAAAATCCGCTCAACTCGAAACTTGAGTAGTGTCACCCCAAATGGGGCGAGGACTACCCGCCAACTGGGTAAATGAAGCAGGGACGGACGGAGGTCATTGTCTCGAAGCGAGTACGGGAAACATAGTTCATATACCGCTATCCATCTCGTTTAAAATTAATTTCAAATTTAAGTTTTCGTCAAACAAAAATAAAAGATTTATCATTATTTTGAAAGAGAACATAAGTTATTTTAACAAATTGAAAAAATTAATAATATTTACTAATTAAAGACATAAAAAATAAACAAATAAATAAACGAGGCGGGGGACTTGCCTCGTTCCACCCCAACCCGTTTCGTTTCGCTTTAATCAGGTATGGGACGAGACCAGGAACGGATCCAGAATCGGATTACAGGCCGGGTTAATACGTAAAAAAATAAAAAATTACACTAGACTCACTAAATCAGTCCCTAGACGAGACAAGTGAGAAAAACACTTGATGGGATAGGTGTGAATGACCGATATGTTCCATACGTGTTCTGTTGCCATCCCTAACTATAAAACAAGTAATATTAAGCAGTATTATTGAAATATGATAATGACTGATACCATAAAAGGAATCCAACATGAAAGCGCATAGACTACATGGATCATATATTCCTTCTCCATAGATGCGTTCACATTGCTTTTGAGAAAATTGAACTGCTAGTCTCCTATTATGGATGTGAGAGTAAGTAGATCCCTCACTTTTATTTATGTAAAAAGAAAAAAAATGCTTCCCTATACGGTATACCACCCTAGATCTAGCATCGCCTATTTCAAAACCAAGGGGAAGTGGAGTGGAGTGGAGTGGAGGAAGGGGCGGGAGAGATGGGTTTGGAGTTGAGGCAACAAATCGAGTGGAACATGAGTGGGCTGAGAGTTGAATTGTGTTACATATTTTACTTTTTAAAACATGATTCTATGTGGTTTTTTAAATGAAATGGACAAGAAATGTAATTGAAGATGAAAGTCGCTACAATGTCAAAAAAGTTTGAGATCAAACAGACTGTTGAAAGAAAAATAGACTGTTGAGAATCTGTTTACACAAAATAAAATAGTTGAGGGCCTTTATTGCAATTCTCCTCAACTTTAATGTGCAAGATTCTATGCCAGACCCTTTCACACTAGGTGGCATTGATATAAATCTATCCGTTTCTCAGCCGATGGCCGGCTTACTTGAGTCTTAAAGTCTCGGCTTTATATCATTGACCATTTCAAACGCCTTACCTGATCCTTAGACAGATTTTTTTAAAGTTATTTTATTCTCGTACTAATCTTTAATTATGCGTTCTTCAAAAAAAAATATTTTTTACATTTTTTTTATACTTTTTGACAACGCAATCTTCAAAAAACTCACTTTTCATGTAATTATGCAACCATTTGGTAGAAATTTTAATCTAAATTAATATTAATTATACATTTATTGAATCCACAATTTTTCAATTACACATTTTATCAACTTTTATAAAAATTTAATTTTGATTCCCACTAAACATGAGTTATTTTTGAAAAATCAACGTAGCGAGGGCATATTTTAACCTTTACTAATTCAAATGTACATATCATGTATTGCACAGGAACAAGGAATTCTGTGAATGAGTAAATGATAAGATTGTAAAATTAATGACTAGAGTAATCTTCATTTACAATTCAAGTTTTGTTTGTTTCGTACTAATTAAATTGAATTTCGGCCTATTTAAAGTTGGTAAATGACTTTATCAACTTACACACATCGTGGTTCAATGATTATTTCTTTTTCTTCTATAGTTCAATATATTGATAATACATATGTGACCTACTCAACTTGATTATGTACGTGTCACTTTGTCATTAAGTATTATAATGTTTTTTTTTAAATAAAATATTTGTGGTTGGTCTTCAATGAACAGTGATTTAGAAACGTAAATTTCAAAAAAGAAAGACAAGTTAGGTGTAATGTTAAATCAAGATTATCCGCTCAAGATATTATGTTTTTATTGTGCACTTTGGACGTTTATTTATATCATTTTAAATATGCTTCTGTTATCGATATTATGTTATGTAAACATTAGTGAATTCTGACAATAGATTAAATTGATACAGTGTCTAATATGTTTAAAGATCAAAATTCTTCTAGCATACTTAAAAATAAGAAATATGATTGTTATACATTACATCAAACTTTCAAATTTGAATTTCAATCTCTTGTGTGGGGTCCAATAACGATTATATTTTTCATTATCATTCTACAATAATGCGCAACTAAGTTCTTTATAATAGAAATCTTACTAAAAATAAGTAACTACTAATAAATATAAATATTAATTTTATTTATATTGATGATTGTTATCTTTTCGTCTTTCACTACTTTTTACATGAATATTTGAACGATAAATACGAAATAGCCTTATTAGACGCATGGAGTTAATAAACGCGTTTAACTTATCATCGAAGACATATCAAGCAAGATGACTTTCTTTCTTTCTAGAAATATTAATCTTGCACGGCTAATCAAAAAAACTTAAAAAACTCCATTCATGGCCGGCTCAATTAGCCAAGCTGATCTACCGACTCCTTCAACAAATAAAGAGGCCGTGGCTACACCGCATTAACCTGAACCAACCAAAAATAGGTGGCGTGGGGCCGCCGAGCAGATGAGGTCAAACTCTCCATCACCTGCCAGGTAGGACACCCCACCCCCACCCACATAGTCACCTACGCACCCCACCTGCCTATATATAAAAACAGACACTCTCCCTCATCAAAATCTTTACATACAAAAAATATACATAAATACTTCAAAACAGCAAATCGATGGGAAATTGCATCAGAAAAGAATCCTCAATGCAATGGGGTGGTGAAGATTGGGGCTCTTTCGACTCCAAAACTCAAAGCAACTCGATGAATAATACTACAGAAGAAAAGAGCCCTTCCACAGAAACAGGAAGAGAAGTCAAAATCAAAATCTCCAAGAAGCAATTAGAGGAGCTTTTGAGCAGCACCGAAAATATTCAAGGATTATCAGTACAGCAGATTCTAACGCAGTTAATGAACGTCAGCGATGGATTTGATACTCATCAACAGTCTTGGAAGCCTGCCCTTCAAAGTATACCTGAATGAGGTTTTCGAACAGAATTTTTCTGATGAAAAGTTTCATATTCTTTGGTAGAAATAGGGATAGAAGAGTTGATTTGGAAATTTTGTGTTCATGTATATAGAAATGATTGGGTAAGCAAAGTGTTCTAACAAAGTTTTAAGTTTGTGTTACGATTTTGTTTAAAGAAAAATTTGTTTGGGAGTATGATTGTTTGACAAAGCTTTCGATCAAAAAGTCTTAGCAGATTTTGATAAAAACAAATGAAATGTATGGTTAAAAGGTTGATAAGTCACAGATCTCGTTTTTCACCGATTACAAAGTCGATAAATTTTTAGCGCAGTTATATCAAACAAGCACTTGAACTTATTAGAGATTGAAAGATCTTATTTCTAGTCGGGGCTGCAATCTAATTTTTAGATTGTCGGTGAGGATTAAACTGAGTTTAAAGTTGATTTGATTAGTATAAAGAAGAAAATAATTTTTTATGTGAGAATAATGAATTCATTTTACATAAAACTTAAAAACTTTTTTCTAATCACAAAATTAGAAAGCAGTATTATTTTTTACTCTACACAGCAAGATAAGTTATTTTGAACAATTCTTCATCTCAATGAATGTGTTTGACATCGATTTTTTTTTTATTTTTTTTTGCCTATCAACGTTGTGTGGGATGGATTGGACCAACCCGATGGATAAAAAGTTCTTCTTTTCCTTCCTCTTATGATTATCATATGATTTTGTGAAATGGACAAAGGTTAGTGTCACAACCTAGTTGAATATGATGGTCCATTGCTTCATGGATAATGAGGCAGCGGACTTCACCATCACCTAAATGGTTGCTAATTAAGCACCTTATCTACTTGAACATAGGGGTGTTAAGTAGGGGTAAGCAAAATCCGACCGAACCGACCCGGTTGGTTGGGTCGAGTCGGTTTTTTGCAATTTTTTTGATAGGTTCGGTTCGTGGCTAAGCTAAGCTAAGCGGGTTGGATTATTGGTTAACTCATAAAACCCGATATAAATTACCGAACCCGACTCGAGTTTTTTTTTGTTTGTTTGTTTGTTTTTTTTAAAAAAAACTCAGTTATACATAAGTACCCAAATAATTTGGAACATCCCTAATTCTCAATTTTTCATTTCTCTGTTGCTCTCACCGTCTCCCGAATCGGATATCAAATCGTCGTCGGCCTGGCACCGTCGATCTTCCATTCTACTTTTTAACTTGCCACCGTCGATCTATTATATGTGGTGAAAGTTTATTTTCCATTTTCTTTACCAATTGTTTCCATCTCCTTATTTTTTTTTCGTTTTTTTTTGCTATAGAATGAAGATATTTAATTCTATGGGTTTGATTTCATATTAGTCGAATAAAATTATCAACCAATCATGTTTTTTTTATCCTTAGGGTAGAGAACTTTAGTCCATCTTTTTTGGATAATTTCACCTCGATCAATAATATTGTCTTGTTTTTATTCAAAGAAAGTATTCGTATTTTTTGTCAAGTCAAATTTTTAGATATTGATGTCTTGATTAATTATAAGTTAGAGGACAACCAACCTCTATTCTTGACTTTCGAAACAATGATCGCACCCTCGTTCTTCTACCTTTGTCATTTTTAAATTCTATCAATCCACATAAAAAACACAGTATTTTTCACACAAGACACGATCCATTTCATTCGCGATCACGTGCATTTTTCGACCTCCAACGTTCAATTATGGAATTGGGTTTATATTAAAAAGTCAACTCCATGAATTAAATTCTAATTGCATCAAGCCATCAACAGCTAGCTATACATGGCTAACGTGTAGGTGAGCTTTCCTTGACTTCTTGCATTTTTCCGCAATTACTGGTACCTGAAGAGAAGGAAATGGTCGGTGCAGACTGAAACTTATAATTTATATTGGTAAGAATATTTTTAAGTTATTATTATATGAAAGAATTGGAGGAAAACAAATAAATTTGGAAGCAGTATATATATATATACACACCCATACATGCAGATGTTCCTTCTTCATTAGTCATTCGATACAAGATTGAAAATTCTTCAAGGTCTACATAAAAAGATGACGGTACTTTCTCCCTCTCTCTCTATTTCGACTTGCTAAGTTTATCGTTATTTCTTCGTTGACTAAAGGCTAGATCGTATGTTCCCTCCGAAGTTTTGTATTTTTATCTGTAATTTTTGTTTCAGATTATTGAAATGCGTGTACATATGGACTGTGCTGGATGTGAGAGCAAGATCAAGAAAGCTCTCCAAAAGGTTAAAGGTATTTCAATTTTCCAATTATAAATTCTTCATTCATCGATCTTTCATTTTATAAGTTGCTCGAGCAAAAGTTTAAACCGTCAAGAGATAGGACGCATTTATTTAAATTTAATCTCCAAAGAGTGAATTACTCATCGTCACTCATTTATAAATATTGCACGTGTTGAAACAGGAGTAGACGACATAGATATAGACATGGGAATGCAAAAGGTGACGGTGACAGGATATGCTGATCAAAAGAAAGTGTTGAAAACTGTTAGGAAAACTGGAAGAAGAGCAGAAGTGTGGCAGTTTCCATATAATCCTGAGCTAAGAAATAGTAATTATGCTGGGAATTATAATTATCAGCAGAATTACAGCGGCCCTTCAACTTACTATGCTTCTCAGCCCTCATCCTCTTGCTATAACTACTACAAGCATGGCTACGATGATCATAATTACGTCCCTTCGTACAGCGGTGGCAGCCAAGGACGTTCAACAATTTTTGGAAATCGCACCGGCGATACTTTTAGTGATGAGAATCCTCACGGGTGTTCTATAATGTGATATCAGAGCAAGCATACTGATACATGGATATCAACAATATTTCTCCCTACAAGATTATTTTTGGTGAATAAACAAATTTGTATTTTTGTTTGTCTAAGGAAATTAGAAATTGTATGGTTTTATATCTTAGTAAAGAAACGTTTACATTATGTATCTTCACTTGCATGATGAAATTTGTTGTGAATTGTATTCTTCTCATCTTTGACATGTATACTTCTATATAAAGTGGTCTTTTTGGCATTCTTAATTTATTTCGCTCGCCGTTGTGACGTTATCGAATTGACTTAAGTTGACTTTTTTTTTTTGGAGTCCTTGTCTTTTTGATACTTAAATTTCGTGTCATTATTCTACAAGCATGAGAAAATCACCATAAAGTAGTCATTATCTCATTCCATGTAAAATTTTAAATGAATTAGTTATTATGAAGAGAAAAACACAATAAAGATAGAATCCATTTGTTAACTTCGATAATTGATTTGGGCAAAAAAAAAATTTAAGAACCAACTTCAAATTTTGTCAAGCATGTAGGTACCAAATGTGATATCAAATAAGTCACTTAAAATTTAAGTCAAAGCAACAATTAATTTTAACCACATATTTCATTGGATCCACAATTTTTCAACCACAAATTTTATCAACTTTCTTTTATCAAAAATCAAACAGGGCTATATCAGTTATACTCCTGTTAATTTTTTTTTTCTTCTTTTCCACCGATTGTGCCCTTTAAAAAATTAGTACGTGAAATTCGTTGACTCCTACAAATATTTTTTACGAGTTCAATCCCATTCCACGTAAAAAAATGCAAGTGATGCTCAAATAAAAATAAAAAATCCACTCATTTGAATATTGATACTTTTAAAACCGCATTGATTTTTTCAAGACTGGTACTTGACCGCTAAACGAGCAAAATATTATTTCGAAATTCCACTAAAAAATTTCATAATTTTTTTTTGTAAATAAGCAATCTCCTTACTGCCCCATATAAATCGTCTTGGGTTCTAGTGTGGTTTCACCCCCCATCTTATTCATATAAACCACCCAACTTCACCCAGCATGCATGCTCCGAACCACTCTTAAATTCATCTCAAATATTGCAACCAGTAACTTTAACATTTTCGGATGTCTCTAGTTTCAGTTTCATTTTTCTGGAGTACAGTCCCACAGGTATACATATATCAAGAAACTCACTCTTGGAGCTATCCCTATCTGCATTATCGTTTTTTCTTCTATTAAACATAGAAGATTTTGTTCTCTTCTTTCTTTTAAATCTGGTTTGATTCGCACATTTCAATCCGTTCATCTTTCTGAATACAATAACACGTTCTTAAATTCTTCATTCATAATCAATTTATCAGTTTCATTTTAAAGTCCTAGGAACAAACAAGTCCTTTCTTGAACTTCTTGATAATGATATGAAGTTGATCGTAGTAGCCATTTCGGTTTCATCTTCTAAGAAAGAATAGGAGATTGCATATATATTTCATGTCTAGTTCAGAACACTATTGTGCTTTATACATTTGAATGATCTTTATTTTTTTTGGTCTATAACATCTATGTTCTCGATTTCTTGATATAGGAGATTCATCCAACAGTCACAGGGAGTCTCAAGATTATTTTCTTGAAATCTTCCCGAATCTTGGACCGTTGCCTTGTTACAAGATGTTGCACTTTTTAAAGAAAAAGTAACTTATAATTTCAAAGCATTAAATAATTTTCTTTAGATGATTAGACCAAGAGTTTACTCAATATAATCCTTGTTACAGGGCTCAAGAGGAAGGCTTATATCCGCCTCCTCCCAACCCTCCACAAGAACTTCCAACTGTGGCCCAGCCAGACAACATTGATTTTCAGGAGAATCAAGGGCCGCCTGGTTTGTTTGTGCAGGTACAGAATCCTGGAGTTAGAGGTCCAATAGAAGAACATGCAGTAGGAATGAACCCTCCAACACTATCAAAACTTTTTGGGCTATTCCCCCAAGAATCAACTTGGATCAGAAGAGTCCAGAGGAGTTTCACATATCGAAGACTATCGATTCGTTAGTGCATAAGGTAAATAATCTTGGAGTTGGTGGTCCGGTAGCAGAACAGGTAGAAATGAACCTCTCAAACTATCGATTTTTTTTTTTTTTTTTTTGGAAATTTCCCCAAGGGAGAACTTGGATCACAAGAATCCAAAGGAGATCCACAAATAGAAGATGACAAGGTGATCAAGCAGAAGTCCAACTGATTGTTCCAGGATGGAACGAAGCCCATGTGGTTCAAAATGAAGACAATTGGGAAGCTGAAAGTGACGTTGAAAGCATCAATGGATTTCATCCTCGAAACCAATAAAACTAAGAAAGAGGTCATAGATAGAAAGAGTTGCTAGGAAATGTCTTAGAAAATGTGTGTGATATAGAGGCGGGGATTAACTCTACTATGCCAACTCTACTTCTTGATTCCTTTTCGTTTTTACTTAGTCCTTTGCTTATTGATTCCTGCTATGATCTACGAATATTATGGTACTCTCCAGTAATTTTGCTTGCTTAAAGGCATTTCCCCAAGTAATATATCTTCATAAAGTATAATAATATGCAGTTGGTATCTTTTTGTTATGCATTTAATTTTTATTCTGGCACGATTAATATTGCAAAAATGTAGGAACAACATCTTTACTGTTTTCTATCCAGGAATCAAGAATTCTAACCTCACAAGTTTTATGACACCGTATAATCATATCAGTAACTTGCATAAAGTTTCCCTGAGGATGATAGGTCTAAACTACATCAAAAGTTGAAAAAACAGATAGACTAACCACACACATATCAAGCATCGTCTCAGAGTCACAAGGTCTATAACTGCTCAATCAACTCCTGTATGCTAGACAACTCCTCTTGTGCGTCAATGTACCATTTTGTTTGATTCCTTTTCACTTCTACTGAGATGGCAGGAAGACGATATATTCCAGAGTCCAATCTAGCACAGTTAACAAGATTTAGCCTTGATAACTTTTCACAGTCGGCCATGATAGTCTCTACCCCCTCCTTGTGTACCCCAGCTCCTCTAATTGTCAAATCTCGAAGCTGAAGTAGATCTCTAATGTGCAAGGAAATAATATTGTCGAACTTAAGGCTGTATCCTCCAGAGAATGGCAGTTCAAAACCAGATAACCATAATGAATTCAAGTTTCTGCAGTTGGTGCTCAGTGAAAAAGTAAAAAATATTACTTGCTCATAGTATAGTCCTCCTATCGATAACTCTTCCAGCTTCTTCCAATTCCTGCTAGCCCTCATAAACCCATATGTAGAAACCTTTTCCGCTTCAGACAGCTATACCTTTTTAAGATTTGGTAACCTTACGCAAATTTAAAAGGAAGTAAAGACAATAAATCGTAAGACAAAAGAAAGACAGAATAAAAATTCCCTTTTGCCCATGAAAATTTCCCATGGAAGAGAATTCAGAAAATATGTATATAAGGGAAGAAAATAATACCTTCTGCCAATGTAAACGAGGTCGTTATCACTTGTGTAAATATGATATGATAAATCCACTTCTGTAACATAATTCAGACGATCTCTATAGGAAACAGAGCCCAAGATCCAGTTCAATCCATGGAGTAATCTGTTCTCGTACACTAAACTCCTCCCAAATCCCTTCAAATCCGAAATCGACTACGGTTTTCTGCGTGGACGATACCCTTTATAAAGAACATCCCGCAAATTCGAGAAATCTATAGTACGGTAATCCACCCAGAACAAAATCTCCCAACATACATATCGCCACCATTGACAAACCTTTGAAATCTTAAAGAACAAATCTTCTTCTGGTAGGAGAAGAAAAATTTCCCATAGAACGTCCATATCTGCATTTCTCCACGTTTTATACGCATCGTCGCTACCAAATTTCCTCCTCTTGCTCCTCCTGAAAAATTGACTCGGCATGTTATATCCTATCGTATGGAGAGCGAAAATTATTTGCAAAGAGAAGAAAAAGAAGAACGCATGGCATAAATTTGAATTGCTTGGAATTCTATAGTATTTATGATGGGTTCTCATTCCTAGTTCTTGCTGAGATGGTCACCTACCTTTTATCAAGTTTTAACTTTAGTCACCTTGAAATATTCCAATGAGAAGGAGTCATGTCGGCTCGTTGGAGGGCCTATGCACGTTTCAACGAGCCAATTCCAATATGGTCCTTTAGTCGAACCCATATTTTATTTTAACAACCAAAATTTAGTTATTACAAAATCCTCCTAAATTTAAGTGTTAAAAAAGAGTCTAAATTATGATGAACATTTTAATTAGTCGTAATTAATAGATTTGAGGGTTAAACTGCAAAGAGAGAAAGGAGGATGTCCTTAATTAAGATTGTAATGAATTTTAAAAATCCGACACTCTTTTAATGAATTTCATTAAAATTTAGATGTTCGCAATTAAGATTTTAATGAAATCTTTCAAAATCTGAGTATCATCCATAACTAATGAATTTATAAAAAAAATTATTAATATAATAATTTTAAAAGATTTGAATGGATTTCAAGCTTAAAAATATATATAACTAAGGGTGTGTTTGTCTTCCATTTTGGGAGAGAAATGGTGTAATGAATAGTATTTTTTGAAGAATACGTGGTTGAAATTTAAAGTAATTTTATTGATTTGTGTGTAGAATATTTTATTGAGTGAATGTGTGGTGGAGAATCTTACTGTAGCAAACAATATTTTGGATTAATGATAGACAAACAATGGTTAAATCTTTTAAAATTTCACCATATTTGACGAGATTCTCGTGAAATTGTTGAAAATCTATCTAAATCTACGAAACTAACAGTAAAAGAGAGAAATCCTGTAGAAGCAGCTCTCTGTCTCGTTTCGGGTTATTACATTAGCTGGAGTTATGTAGATTGTATAGCTGCGCTGATTGTATGGAGCCTTCAACTATGAACTCCGCCTTTTTTCTTTCGATATTTGAATTTTTTGGCTTCCCCTCACTCATTCAATATTTTGCATGAGAAATGGAAGCCTAACAGTCACCAGGTCTTTCTGAAATGACATGCTCCATTTGGGTTAAGAATCATGTTTCGGTGAAACAAACAAAAATCATGATTGAAATATAGCACATATATTATTGCACTGCATTACATGCTAATATATCGAATTTAACATCTGTAATTTTTTAAAGTTGCCATTAAGATCGCAGTCTCATAATTTGGGTTAGGTTTTCATCTTGTTAAAAATAGTCTTTTTCCCCAAATTTCCCTATTTATTTTTGGTCTTTCTTGGTTTCGGCTATTAAGATTTGCATGGCCAACACATGTCGAAGGGCCTGACAAGCACAATCCTATCCGAGTTCATCCCCTTGCACTTTGGACAACCATCTGTAGCATCATAAGGAGGACCTCCCTTTCGAGGTACAAGAAGAGTACGGTACATAGGAGGTTGGTCTTTTTCAATGTGATGTAAATGTTGGCTCTAATCACGTGCTGGTGCTTTTTAGTTGTCAACTTACCATTTTCTAGAATAAATCATGATTTTTAAGATAGCACGAATATTGCACATGTAGCGTGCAATATTTGTGCTATCTTCTTATCATGATAGGCTGCACAAGAGAACGAGAGATAGTGCATTCTGTTCCTGTCACAATAGAAAATGATGTATCCCCATATGTTGAAATGATCAGAAGAAAAGAGGTACATGACCCTATTGGAAACCAAACTGGGTCGATCGGCAATACGTTTTTGCCACAAACAGCTAGTATGGTTGCCTCAAAATGCAAACATGTGTGAAAGGCAGCTCCATCTCCTGCTCCTGCTGTGGATGGTGAGGGCCAAGTAGTTCCTGTTCCTCCAGGCTCCAGTGACCGGTGGTGGCCCAGAAGTTCCTGTTGTACTCCAACCAGTTGGTTAATCAAAAGAACTGCTACCTTCCAACAAAATGCCTGCAGATGCATTTGAATCCTGTCATGTGATGGCTCTGGGAGAAAGGGATGTGCAGACTGTTGAATCCTTAACTACGTTACTGTCTAGTCAATCTATACCCTTAAGCCAGGTCGCAGTAGCCGTTAGCCAAGTGATGCTTTTACAACCTCAATCCAGCTTCCAAGTTTAGCAAGGAACTATGCAGAATGAAAGTGAACTATTTACTGAAGGCGCCTGTGACGCTCAAGGGGACGAAGGCAAGTTAGTGAGAATAACAAGCTTATATACAATTGACTCTTTACAATCGTCAACGAGCTGGGAAATCTTCAGCAGAAGATTTTGTTGTCATTTCAGAACAAGATAGTGGTAATAAGAATGAAGCTTTTCTAATCAGGTCCTCACAAACTGAATCTATTTTGGAACAATTGCGCAGTGAGAGTAGTGGAAGGATGTCTGAGATTTTGCAGGTAAGATAAGCATCAATTTTCTGAACATGTACCTGAAGATTTTATACATCTATCCTATACTGAATGTGTGTTTAAAGGCTTTGCAGAAAAAATGTTCTATATACTAGCCTAAAGTTCCATTTTTCAAGTTTGGGTTTCATCTCATTTTCGCATTGCCAAGGTGGAAACTTTTATTTATGTTGTCTCCCAAGACCATCTCTTCTCAAATAGAATTAAATGGCCGATTCGAGGTTAGTAATCTTCTCATTTTCCTGAATTTCTCTATTTTTTTTTTTTAATTTTTTTTTTTTTTGGTCTTTTGGTTTCAATTATTTAGATTTAGAGGATGGAAAGGTGCATAGCTAGCCTGTACACCTCAAGTTGGTAACCACATCATTGCACATGATTAGAAGATTAAGCATCTGTTGTACAATGTCATTGTTTGTTGCTGGGAAGACTGGTGTATGTGGAGCGGGTGGAGCATTAAAGGATGCATATACTTGCTTAGAAAATGGCATATTACTCCGCGTATAGAGGATGGTAAGGCGCATATCCAAGTATTATTCTCAAGTTGGTAACCACAACATTCCCCTAAATTTGGTAACGCAGACACGCCAGCTCCGATGACGTGCAGGTGCTTTTTATTTGTTGGCATACCATTTTCTGGAATAAACATGATTGGAAGATAGCACTAATATTACATAATATTAGCAACCTATCAAGATTGAAAGATAGCACGAATATTGCAGTCACGATGACATTCCGATTACTCAGATCAATGTCTTTTGCAGTTATGAGCCACCAATCTCTCGTGCAATTTACCATGATTGGAAGATAGCACGATTATCGCACGCTATTAGCAGTTATGAGCCACCAATCTCTCGTGCAACTTACCATGTTAGACCTGAGGCTTTGAACTATAGTTTTCAGTTTTTATCCATAGTTCAGCAGATAGTTTCACACACCAAGCACTACGATGCTATGGCTGGAGCGAGCATCATGGATCCGGCCAATCAATATCTGGTCCATGATTACCCCTCCGGGCCCTCTCTCAAAATCAGGGTTTAAAACTGACAACTGCAGTTTCATCTTGTTCAGCTCCTGATGCTAACAAACTCCTTTGGTTTTTCTTTGATTCTATTTAAGAACCCTTCAAGTTGATATCATTTACAGGCATGATCACCACCTTCCACAATGGGAAAGTGCTTGTCAACTTGGAGTGCAACTTTTTTATAATCTGTACAAGGCACGTTTCTTACACTTGTCCTATAGAACCACATCAAATACAATTAGCAGAGTGCAATATTTTGTACACCAAGAAAATCCACACCATACGGATGGTGGGATTCTGCCAACCTCTCCAAAACAAATATCTCTTTTTTCTCCTTTTCAATTAAGTCCTGCACCTTCTGAGATTGTAGTATAGAATTTTATAATTTCGGAAATCTTACCATTTTCAAAAGAAATTTCTTTCTTTACTTATTTTAAAGTTAAAGCCGTCACCTAGAGGTAGTGATGGTGATAACTGTAGTCAAATTTGGCTCCTGCCTAACTATACTTGCAAATATCCAAGATTATAATCTGTATCGGTCCAGTTTCTTGGCAAAACAAAAAGGTTGTGCCGCAGTGATACCAATTAGGCGTTATACATAGGTGCAGGACCTTTCCTGTGAAAATGCATTTCTAATTAAAGATATCATGCTACACAGCCAAAAAAAACTTAAACTTTGACATGATGCCATGTGGCATTCTGCCATTGGATTTCACTTGCAAAAAAAGGTTTTTGCAGTATCTGTTGCCACCACTGCATATGTAAACAAGGAGGGCAAATCCTTTAAAATTATATGGGCTTTGGTGCCAAGACTCTGTTAGCGTGGTATAGTAGTTAGAATCTAATGTTACATAATAAACATTGCTGTTTTAAGTGCCGGGTTGAAGGGTTGACATGCACGGTGTAAAATATCATATGATTAAACCAACATAGTTTTCCACAACATTTCCCCAAAATATCTTGAATCCCATTTATTTCACATAATGAATTAATTACATTTCACAACCACCATCTGAGGCACTAAGCAACAGCTATGGCAACCAATTTTGGTCCAAATACGTTGGCAATCACCCAGGTGACGACAGGTTGTAGCTTGATATATGCCGGGCCGGAGACATACCATCATTAATGTAAATTATACAGAACATTAATATAGGGAAAAAGATGAAATCTGGACAGGTGAGAGAGCTATAAGTTGAAATGAGCTTCATCCTTATTCTCTTTTAAGTATAAAGTCTTCATTTTCTCTTTGTTTTTTCCATTATTTTTGGACAGGCACCTCCTCTGTCACTTAGTCGACCATGCATTGAATCATAGCTATTGCCCAGGTTCATCCATGTGTCATGGTAACTGCGAATCAGGTTTCATGTGTTTCATTTTATCTGAATCTGCATCCAAAATAATGATAAACCTTAATAAAACCTTTGCCCACATCTTACTTCAGACAACTAAACTATTTATCCATAAACACGAGATTAGTGCATCAGGATTCGGGGAAAAAAATAAAAATAAANATAAAACCTTTGCCCACATCTTACTTCAGACAACTAAACTATTTATCCATAAACACGAGATTAGTGCATCAGGATTCGGGGAAAAAAATAAAAATAAAATAAAAGATGGGGAAATTGGCACCAATGGTAGCCTTGCCTAAGTTTGGTTTGGGTCCCCATTTTTTTATAATTCTAGCACTTGGAACCCAAAGACGGATTCCGTCCAAAAAACCATTAAACGGTCACGTGATTTGCACTTGACATGATTGAGGGGCATACAAAGAAAAAGAAAAGGAACTACATACTAAGCCTCTGTTTGGATACAAATTTATAAATGGTTTATAAATTGAGTCGAAATCAAATATTAATTTCAGCCACACATTCATAACTATTAATCATTATTATCCGCACATTTTGCTGGACCCACCACTATTATTCTTTATAAACTATTTACGAGTTCTGCCAAACGAAGGCTAGGCCTTTTCCTAAATATATTTGGACTACACGAATCATTTTCCACTCCTCCTTCAGCTCATTGCAAAAGTAAAAAAAAATGTCATAATCATCCCCACCTCCACCCAACCTCACCCTACCCCACCCAGTCCATCCCCCTGCACACCCACCCCGTGCCACTGTCCCCTCAAAATATATCATGGCAAGTCACTTTCTTCCTGCCAAGAATTGACCTGATCATTTTCTCTGGTTTTTGTAGAAACGAGAAATATTAAATATAGCTTGCTGATTAATCTCTTGAATTTGTGAGCTAAAATAAAGGGAAAAAGAAGTAGTTGTGCGGTGTTTAATAAAACATATAGTATTATCATTAGCATTTTATTTTGATCCTTTTCTTGGATCATTGTGAGTGGAGAAAGAAGCTGTAATCTCTTGTTTTCTTAATTTCCTTTTTCTATTTTTCTTTTTGTTTCACCAATATTACTTAAGTTTATACATGTTAACCCTCAAACTATATGTCATGCAATGATGCAAATCACCATGGACCCCATAAGTGGCGACCCAAATATCAAGAAAAATTAGTTAGGGACCAAGTGCCAACTTATTAATGTTGTGGACTTCCAGTGCCAATTTCCCTGAAAGATAACTGCACTCTGATTTAAAGGTCTCTAATCCATGCTTAATTCAAAACACTTGAACTGCTACCTTAGCCCTTATGTGCTTGTTTGGGAAGTCATTAAATTATAATCTAAACTGATCAAACATACTTATTATCCACACATTTCGTTCTACCCACAATTACGACCACTTATTATCCACACATTCCATAAGACTCACCGCTTATAATCTATTCAATTTTAATTTAATC
>CAIGRR010166368.1:0-11444 GCA_903798365.1 Fraxinus sp. 1973-6204
TGAATTCTTTTTTATATTCCAATCCACCTCGATTCAAAGGCCAGTCAACAATTTATATATATGTTGTTCATGTGATTTGACATTGGGATTCCAACAAATTATACTTACACCTCACGGCACCTTTAATGGCAATTGTGCAGGTAGGAGGTCTTAACTCAAAATCCTTAACAAGTCAAATATCCTTAATCCAAATTACTCAAAATACAAGTTACATTTATAACTATACTCAAATTAAATAATTAAGTCCTGAAAATTGTCAATTTGAAAATACCCAAAATTTAAATATATAAAGTTTGAAATTCACATTCCAAAATTAAGTAATCCAAGGTATGAATTTCAACTCTAAAATTATTTCTTGAATCTCAATGCTTTAACATGAAGTTGGCTCTAATACCACTTGTTGAATATTTCATGAAACTCAAATTTTATAAAATATTATGAATTGTCAAGATATAAATGTCAAATCATCAAGAAACTTAATTAATGCGGAACTTAACTTGAACCATTGATTTGTATCTTGAATAATGAATATTGAATTTTGATCTTTAAATCTTGAATTCTTGTTCTTAAATTTAATTGTTTCAATCCTTCTTCTTGATTGTAGTTTTAGATCTTTCTTTTCAATACGTTTTCCCTATTAATTCTTGTGTTGATGAGATGACACAAAGAATGAAAATTGCATATGAATTAAGGATAACCTTTATATATGTTGACGTTGAAATTTGTATGAACAAATAATCAAGCTAACTTAATGGAAAGTAAAGTTTTTATTTTATGATGAAGGATTACAATATGTCTCCCTCTTTTATAGGAGATATTTGAAATATGATTAAAGAGCATAAAGAGAAGTCGTAATGTGCATCCCCTCTTCCCTTTTGGCTTCCATTCCCAATTTATAGTAGAAAAGATGCATGTATCCTTCCTTCCATGTCTTGTCGCTGTAATCCCGAGCTGAAGAAGTATATCTATTGGTCTAATTGGATTGGCTGTTAAACTCGGAATGTCAGATCATTATGAGTTAGTCCTGCATGTGGTCCCTAGTAATTAATGAATTACTTAGGAAAGAAAGCTTAGTCGCCTGATTGGTGGATTATGCGGGCGCTGACGTCAGAACTTTAAATATGCATTTAGCTGATTGGATATCTAGATATTTCGTCAGCGATCTTCAATCATTATATTTCCTTCAATCTCGATAAACTATACAAACTTCTCGCTCAAGCAAAACAATAGTCCATCTGACTTCAATAACTAACCTCAGATGCTAACAACCGAGCCGACCTCGCGTTAGGACATATTCCTCTTCTATAGTAATCCAAACTTAATCGACCTCGGAGGTCGGACCCAACAATATAGTTTCCATATATAGTCGGTCCATCATCAAATACAAATCCTAATGAATCTTGTCGCTACACATATAATCAGGCCCACACTTTATTTAGATGTTTAAAGCTCAATTGCTTAATTCTTTATTACATCACTTTAATTTTGAGTTTAACTTAAAGATAACATTTGTACACAACTAATTATATATATAGGCCCACATGGCAAATTAAATAATTTCCCAACAATATTATTTTCCAATCATATAGGGAAATTTATAAAATACACCCTTTCTTTAGTGGGTATTTACAATTTGCATGGCATATTTTACAAATTCACATTTTGCATTTACTTATTGATAACAATATATTCACACCACGATTTTTATTTGTTGCATCATGTTTTAATTTCACTTAAGTTCTTCAATCTTTTCTCATTCCATTGCTTTTGTTTTTGTCAAATTCTTATATTCAACATTTCATTAATTATTACATCTCGTCTTTGAAGGTTTTGTCAAATTTATATGTTAGCGTACTTTGAAATAAAGAAAAAAAATGTACATTTTCATACTTTTTTCCTTTTAAAAAAAGGGACAAATTAGTTGTTTTATGCTCTCTAAACGGACTTTTTGAACGAAAATCATTATCAGAAACGAGATATGGTAATTAATAAAAGGCTGAGGATAAAAATGCGTCCAAAAAAGTTAGGAATATAATGCAAAGTTTGAAAGTGTTGACCACAAAAAATGAACTTAACAAATGTCGAACACACTCTTGCCAAGTCAAGTACGATTCTGACGCGTTCGTAAATGGACGAAAATGGACGCGGGAGGTACTTTGTGGCGAGAGACAAAAATATTCAAGTTCCGACGGTGTGAAACGAAAGCAATCACACTAACAACAATCGCCGGATGTAAAACTGTGACACTAAATGTTACTATAAACGATAATATGCGGAATGATAGATAAAAATGTGCATTGAAGCCACTATATTGCCTATTGAGATTTGTAGATTTGTGTTCAATGAGCTTGTAAAGATGGTCAAGAAATATTCTCAGTGTTTTTATATATTTCTCAAGAGTTCAAGTGTATATTTCGAGTATTTGATTGTCAAGAATCCAACCCTTAATCACTTACAAAGAAAACATATTTGTACCGCCCTGGCCGACGTTGGATTAGAACCACGTGGTCTCATCTCCTACATTGGAGCGTCATATCATTGTCTATTCATACAATTAATACATTGATAAGGGATTAGTCACTCTACGCAATAGGCTGACACACTGACAAACTTTATACAAGTGATACATCAATCACTTCTAAAAGATCTTCAAATCTGTTGCGTGGGACAACATCAACTCCATGGATTTCGAATGGTTTGAGAGCCTCGGGGAATTTCAGAGAGCCTCAGCCTAAGTTGTAGTGCTTTGTCCTTTAGGTGGTGGTTCAACATGTACGTGGGTTCAACATGTTCACATGGCATCTTTATTTTGAGCCTCGAAGGCGAGGCGTAACCAAAAGGACATTATTTCAATTTCCACACAAGAGAGTTAGTTTTAGAAAATGACATAAAGTTTGTGCAATGATACCCATTAAATGCTTAAATATCCCATCTTTGTGGTATTGTTAACAAGGTAGGCCTCCCATATTTTAGTGACATTGTACGTATCATGCTTGTTCCAGGGGATGTGAGTGCTCAACTTAAAACGCATGTTCCAGGGGATGTGAGTGCTCAACTTAAAACTCGTTGTCTGGTGCTATATATATATATCTTATTACAAAGGTAATTAAAATATGGATTAACTGTGTGTACATAGATGTATATATAGGGGTTCACATAATGTGAGTGAGGCGGGGTCCAGATATTGTAACATGAGCCCCACTCCACTCATATTATGTCAACTCCTATGTACACATAGCATTGCTCTTAAAACATATACTCTACATGTTCTTATGATTCATATTTCATTAATAAGCACTTCTTACTCCTAATAATGATTTTTCCCCAAAATATTGATTATGGAGTTTTAAAAGACTTATTTGTCTCTTATATTTTCAATAAACGAAAAAAAAATAACAAATAAAAAAGTTCGACAAAATATTTGTCCCCATTTCAAAGTATACAAATAGAAATATTTGATTGGAAACTGTCATCAAGGACAAGAAATGTTAATTAATTGGATAATGATACGAGAGAAAAATTTAAATATATTAATACAACCATAAATGAAGTTTGAGAACCTTCTTTACAATTGAAATGTAAAGCAATAAACAAAGAATAATGTTATTTATTATTATAATGATGAAATATCTGTGATGTGACATTTATGTGGAATAATGAGATCTGACAGTTCAATTTTCATAAAGAGAGGAGGACAAGAGAGAGAAATGTGAGAGATAATGTGTTGTTACATCACCGATATTCAATCATGATGATGATAAATATTATTATTCTGAATAAAAACAAATATAATCACCCTGGATATTATACGTTTTACTCTTGTTTACAGGCCAGCCTTGCATAGAGGCGAATGAGGCCATTGCGTCAGGCCCAAAATTGGAGGGGGATTTTTGGCTGGCCATTTTTTTTTTTTTTTTTGGTTAGGCTCGGATACAAGAAACGGGGCACTTTCAGCGTGGAAAAAGGGTTTTCCAATTTGCTTCCACCGGTTCTATCACCTTTGCAATTCAATCATCTCTCTCTCTTCTACTCGCACTCTCAATTCAATCGTCCAACGGGCACAAGTGCATTTTAGGTTGGACATTCTAGTTTGTTTAATCTGTGTTTACTACTTTCTACTTGTTTCTATTCATGGTTGCATTCGTTTCAAGAAACTTTTTTTTTTTTATCTTTACTTATTGGACTATTTGATTGTGGGTTTTGAATAATTTTGGTTGGGAATTGTGAGAATTTGATGAAGGTCTCTGTTTTGTCGCGTACAATTTGTTGGATGTTGTTATTGTTCTTCATCTGCTTGTCTTTCTGTGTTGTTAGATTAAATCTTGAGGCTTATAGATGTTTATTAGATAAACTTGTTTATTTTCCCCCCTTATTTTTGTGCATAATTTACTAATGAAAACTTCACAAGAAATTGCTGGAATTTTAGCTTGCGGTGAATTGCCAAGTGAACGTAGTACAAAATGTTTACAACTGGGATAGCTTTCAACTGAATTATTAGGAAATGTCTTGTTACATTCAAATTATGAGGCACTAAATGTGTTTGCGTTTCATTTAGCATTTTGATTCAGCTGTTGAAGCCTATTCAATAGATTATCATTTAATCTTACATGCCCAAGTGATTTTCGCTTCAGTGGTACTTTTAATGTGATGAACGATAATGGACCGTTCGCTCAAATAAAATGGCCATACTATCAGTTTACCAGCTTGGGTTAGTAGACATTGATGAATTGAAATACGAATATTTTACTTATTTGAGAATATTCATTTTCATCATTTTGTTACAACTTATTTAGAATGATTGTTGTGAATCGAAATGTTGAAGGGTGTGAATTTGAATTTGATTGCACAAGCCTATGATTTTGATTTCAGGCTTGTGAGATGCAACTATGGAATTTCGAAGGGTGTGAATTGTAATTCCATAATTTTCGTCGATTTTCTATTTCTCAAATAAGCAATGACTTGCACTAAATAAACTTTTGTTGACTCAAAGTCAAGCAGGCAATATGTACAAGTACTTCAAAAGCAACAATGTGAATGAGTTGAATGAGAATGAGGTAGTGATTCTACCTGCCCGTGTTAATGAAGTAAATGATAAAGAATGAAGAATTGATGAAACCTTCTTGTTTGAACTCTTGTCGGTTATATTACTTTATAATATAAATATTTTGTTCTTTTATTTGTTTGTTGTTCTACTGTTCAGTGTTAAGTTAGCAATACGTTGTATTTACGTTGTTTTGGGGGGCCCAACTTTGGGAGTTCGTCTCAAACTCCGAAAATCACAGGACCGACCCTGCTTATTTATAGCGCAATAGCTAGTGGTTCAATTAAACCAAATAGAATCTAATATTAACCAGACCAACATTAAATAGGACAGTTCAAAATTGTAATGTGAAAGGTTTTTTTTATTTAATAGTGTGTGTGTGTGTGTGTGTGTGTTGGGGTGTTTGCACAATAATATAATTGTCACTTCTAGAAAAATATTTTTTCGCTTAAAAGTAAGTTTTATGAAATAACATAAAAAGTAAGATTGTAGACAAAGAAAACTAAAGTTACTTATATATGTAAATAAATAAGTTTTATGCCGTTAGAGACAATGATCTTGCTACATGTATATCAAAATTTACATAATATCACACGATACTCTATTATTTACAAGTTTAAAATACAATCAACTTTTTCATCTAATATTTTCCATACACATAATATTATGTAATCCATTATATACAAGTAGAAAAATTCTAGAGACAAATCCTAGTTCAATAATAACTATCGAAAATAAATCTATCTCCTTAAATGAATCATAGTTCAATCTTTTTGAAGTAACTAACTTTTTGTCAGTAAATTAATGTTAAAAACGAATAAGTGACTTATGCTGATGCTAATGCATGAATTACTTTAATTTATTTATTTTTTTAATTAAAAGTAACTTAACTCTTTTTTTCCAAAAAGTTTTAGACAAAAGTATAATCACAAGATTTATCTTTCAATAATACGTGAGACATCAAACGTCATATTACAACAATACAAATGTACTTCCATAATATTTTTCTTAGGGTTTTGATACTTGTACGTTGGGGTTGACATCCAGTTGTACAACCCTCCTTATAAAGGGGAGTTCACGATTTTTTTTTATTGGATATGTCCCCTTATTTGAGAGGATTTACATTCGGATGTCAACTTGACACCTCGGTGTACATTCCTAAGCACCAAGTAAGTACCCATTACCACATAAACGGTAATAGGATACAAAATTCTTGTATGATGGTGGGTTGGCCCACCAAATCACGGGGTCTTTGACTAGGTTGGCAATTGTATTGAATTCACATGGTTTGCTTAACATTTCATTCTGGAGCAAACTAATAAAGTTTTCTAGAAATATGATGACAGACTCACGAGTGCATCTCGTATGGTAGGTCGGTCCACAATGAGTGCACGCTTTGATTTACTTACAATTTTTTTTTTCTCAGATTTATTTTAATGGATATTGCTACATATACATTAAAATTTACATAATGAAATATATAATATCACATGACACTCTATAATTTGTCAATTTTAATATAATCAATCCAATCTTTTTCCTGCACGTCATGTTATGTAATTCATCATGTACATTTTTTATGTATAAAATAAAATGAAAAAAATTGCAAACATAGTCCCAATTTTTTGAAAAGCATAAATGAGTCACAAATAAATTATTAAAAGGGTAATTAGCACATAATATCCCTATATTTCACTATTATTACAAAAAAGTCCATACCTTTTAACTTTTTGGCATTCTCACCATTAATTACACATTTAATAGCGTAAACCATCATTTCTATCCATTCTCATCCATTTTTCAACAAAAAGCTGTGAAATGACAAGTATACCATCATATTTAAATAAAAAATCTAAAGAATTAATTGTAACTATAGTCCCAATTTTTTAAAAAAGTGCAAGCGAGTCTCAATCAAAGTTATTTAAAATATATATATTATTTAAATATAGAGTATATTCATTATTTCACAGTCTTTTATTGTGAAAATGGATGAAAATGATGGTTTGCACAATCAAATATGTAATTAAGAGTGAAAATACCAAAAAAAATTAAAGGCATGGACGTTATTCACAATAAAGGTAAAAGATAGGGACAATATGTACTAATTACCCTTTTAATAATTTATTTGAGACTCATTTGCGCTTTTTTAAAAAAAAATTTGGGACTATAGTTGCAATTAATTTTTTTTTTCTTTTTGTTTCATTTAAAAAGAATGATATATTTGTCATTTCAAAATTTTTAATTGAGAAAATAGAAAAAATGACCTTTTGCGCAATGAAAGGTGGAAAATAACGGTGAAAATGTCAAAAAAATGAAAAGTAGTGACGTTTCCCACAATAACAATAAAAGGTGAGGACGTTATGTGCTAATTACCCTTAATTTATTTATCTTATTTACATATAGGTGGTGTTTTTCTTGTCAATGAATATGAGAAAAACTTATAATCCTTAACTTAGAGTTATCTAACGATCTAGATATGATTTAAAAAGATTTTAATATGTCTAGACCGTTAGATCAAATCTTTAGGTACGATTTATAGACTAAAAATACAATAAAGAATGATAATGAGTAGAAATAAGAATTAATTATTTACGTCTTTCTAGTTAAAATTTTAGATCAATCTTACTCTTTATGAGAAAATGAAAATTTTATATTTCACAATTATATTGAATGTAATTATTTGGGAAATATTTGGGAAAAAGGACAAATAAGAAAATAAATATAGTTTTGTATTTAGCATAAGAGAAAAAAAAAACAAGTGAAATGAGAAATTTATTTAATAGGGAATGTCTCCTTAATTTTTTTAAAAAGAGGGTGTGTCTGTATACTTATCAAAACCTCGCTGTAGGTTTCACTTCAAGGTATAAATAAGAGTATAAGTTGAGGACCTCGTGTTTAATTTAATAGGTAAACTCTATGTGCTCTAGGTACACCGTACATTAGCTTGGAAAACATGGAACATTCACAATTCACAATTCAATCATATTATGCTGTCAGGGAGGGTTTGATAGCACACTCACAAGGGGGAGCATTTTTTATTTTTGGAAGTCCCATGCGGATGTGAGCGTAGGTCAATCATGGTGTTGCATTTTATGACAAAAGAACTTTATTCTTCACAATCCTTTCATCCGTTCTACAACGTACACTCTATGTGCAAGCGGATTGCATAGGCTTCTAGATTAACTAGTACCAGGGTTATAATGACATCACCATTGATCTTAGTATTAATACAATCAAAAGTTAACCAATTAGACTGCCACTTTGATAGTCATTATTTGCTGTAGCAGTAACAAATTGTTCAAGTTTGAATTTATATTTGCATTCACAAATCCCATTTAATATGAAATTATCTTTGTTGCATATCATGATTAATAAATGAAATATTTATTTATTCATACATTTACCTTAATAAATGAATGTAAGAATGAAGTTTAGATGTTGTTGCGATTCATCAGTTTTGGGGCTCTTATGGCAAATATTCTTGTTCCATCTGCCGTAGCTTTGCTATGATCTCCGGTGATGGTTTTCGACCTGCCTGTGTACGCCCAATCCTCCCTTTCAGGGTTGTCCATTTCCCAAATTGACTATAAGAAAAAAAGGAAGAGAGAGAGAGAGGGAGAGAGGGAGAGAGGGAGGAGATAAATTTATTTATTTTATGTACGTATTTGGCATGAAATTTTTGTAACTAAACAGGTAATTAAGAAAAAAGAAAGATATTGAAATGAATACGTACATCTCATGCAGTTGAGACCATAACATTTGGGAAGACAAATAAATCCCGGGTTCTGAATTACGCGACACAACTCGAGGCAATTATGTAAACAATTGGCTTGTACCTCGTGGCTCACCACCAGAAAAACAAGAACAAAGCACGCAAATAACCTTAATGTTTTCCCCATTTTCTTGCACTCTCGTTTTGGGAAAGGTGAAACGATAGTGCAAGATGAAAAGTTAAAAAAGGGATCATACTTTGGCAATTTATTATGTTGAGCAATGACATTTGTAGCCACACAAATAATAAATATCTTTAATGAGTTCGTTGGTTCCAATTTTTCAGGGGATCCTTACATAATGGTTGACTGCTCATTTCTACCGTTAATGGTATTTAGCACCGATTATAGTGATAAGTCCAATTAAACAAATCAATATTCTTAAATTTAATTAACCGTAACATAACATTATTCAAACTTTTTTTTAGCATTCCTTCGATATGCACCAACTACATCTACGTTGATTCTAAGCCCACGTGGAGGTGAAAATCCAACTATGTTGAACCAACGCACCTAAAAAATTATGGGCAAACATTATAAATCATTATAAAATATCGTAAATAACAAAACTACAATCCGATGCATTGCTATAATTTAATTATATTTCAAATAAATTGACACTACTTAATCAACAATTGTTTGTAATAACTACATGTTATTGGATTATTTTTGCACACTTTATTTTGTTGGACGGTTGTCTCGTAGAGTTCTTTAGTTTATTTCGTTCACAAAATCTAATTACATTATTGGAATGGGGTAGTGCATTTGGCATAGTAGATATATGTAATAAAAAAAAAATGTGGGAATTAGATGCAAAAATTGAACTTCAGTAATTAATATGTGATAAGAAACAGGATGGAATCACAAAATGCAATTAAGGTTTGAAAGAACTAGTTTATTTTGATCAATTCCAAGCCACAAGATCTTGGACGAATATAAAAAATAAAAAAAAAAAAATCAAAAGCGAATTGATGTTTTAGCTCTTGTACATGAGTCATGTCAAATTTTCTGACAAACATATTACGGATTGAAATTTGCTACATTTACGATCATTAGGGACTCTAAAAATTACAACTCACTCAGATGAATGTGGGGTTAAGTGGACCCCACATTCATGTGAGTGGACTGTAATTTTTACAGCCCTTAATGACTGTACAAGTGCATCTTCCCTTACGAATTTTAAACTCCAGAATATCTAAGAAATATTCATATGACCTTAAGATGATTACACAAGCATAGAGATGGCAAAAAAGCTCGTCGGCTCGGACTTGGTCAGTAAAAAGATCGAGCCGAGCCCGCCTTGGGCTCGATGGAACCGAGCCTCGGGTCGAGCCCCATTTTTGAGCGTCCGCCCGAGCCCGACCGTACGAGAAGCACATTAAATAAAAAAAAATATTTAAATTGAAAAGGCTGCCTGCACAGGCAACTATTATAAATAGCTGTCTGTGCAGGCAACTGCCAGCTACAACAATTTGCTGCCTGTGCCTGCACGCAGCAGCCCGCTACAACAATTTGCTGTCTATGCCTGCAGGCTGCCTGCGTGCAGTGACTAAATTTAAAAAAAAAAAAAAAACACAAAAAGATAAAACGATATGAATTTTTTTCACATAATAAAGGGTGTGTTTGTCTCCCATTATAGGGAGAGAAATGATGAAAAAAGCCACTATAACAGAAGCCTTGGCCAGAAATTTAAATTCCGACTGATGTGGCACTTTCCTTTTTCTCTCTTTCAATAATTGAAAATAGAAAAGAAAACCTAATAGACGTCAATCACGAAACTCTCTCTCACTAAACTCACTCGTCCCGCCACAAATCGTCCATGCCGCCAATCATTTCCACCTCCGTTTCCAAAACAATTGATACTAATCCATGAATTTATTTTCTCCCGAACAAAAATTATTTCAATTTACCCGGAGCTAAAGTCAATAGATCGATTACAAGGGATTCATCTTACCACACTCACTTGCGACATCAAGGGCAGTCGTTTTCCCAAATTGGGAGCTTCTTTCCTCGGCTTTGGTGAGATGGTTATGAAAAAATGCGGCGATGCCGACGTCGGGTCTTCACAAACTCCGAAAAACCCAAGTGAGTCATGTTATGTTATCTTCCCTGTAGTTAATAATTTTTGGACTGAGTGTTGTTAATTGCAGTGAGTTAGTTGTTGTTACTTTCTTTGTTTTGGAGTGAATGTTTTGAATACAATAATTTGGTGGTTGTTATTTCATTATTTGATTTCGGAAAGCTGTAATTTGTTGAAGGGGTGGAATTATCTAAGCGCTGATTATTTGTGGGCAATGTTAACGTGATATATTACATGTTGAAATTACGCTTTGAACGAATATGGTTTCTATTTTACTAATTGCGGCTTATTGTGTTGTGTAGGAGGATCTATGAAAGACGAATCTGATGAAGTTTTGGTGGAGAGAGTTGGTGACAAGAACTTTGTGAACGATATGTTATCAGTGGAGGAGGTGACGTTAGGAGAAGATGGTCTTGTTGTGCCTAAGATGCCGGAGGTGGGTATGACGTTCAAGGATGAACAAGAATTATGGGATTTCTACTAAGGATATGTATATCATGTAGGTTTTCCGGTTAGGAGAAGAAATTTAAAAAAGGGAGACGATGGGAAAATT
>CAIGRR010166425.1:0-10634 GCA_903798365.1 Fraxinus sp. 1973-6204
TTCACCAAAGGATAAAGAGAGTACATACTCTATGTTCATGAAAGAGAGTCCATTATTTTTTACATATATTTTTTGACTAGTACAAGAGTGGGACCAACACATAACTTCAATTCACTGCTAATTTATTAATATGTTTTCACAGGTCCAATTTCAATCCTCTTTGTCCCAAATAATTGAAGATTGTTGTTTTCAGTTTTCACAACTGAGGTCGAAGAGTTTAATATTGAGAATAATTAGAGATTATTATTTTCAATTTTCATATCCGAGGTCGAGGATTATTGAGAATAATTAGAGGTTATTCTTTCAGTTTTCATGATTGAGGTCGAGAGTTTAATATTTGATATTTTCTTCACCTTCTCTCTATAGGAAAAAATAAATTATAAGAATGAATTGAAGGAAATAATGAAACGAGAAATATAATTATTCAATTTTTTGTTACCGAGTCTTGTCGGAATAGTAAGTTGGTCCTTCATGTTTAAAAAGTAGCAGGTTAATACTCAACCTTTTAGTATAGTTGTTCGATTAATCTCTAACAACTAAATTGTTCAAATCAAGGTTAAATCTTTATGGGGCTTAGATATGACCAAACTTTATAAATCATTTGTTTTTTCTGCTTAACTTATATGGTTGTCTATGATTTGAAGTGGCACATTGTTGTCCATAAATCTAATCATATTTGGATGGGTCAGATTGTGCGATTATATTGAAGTTGAGGATTAACTTGTTGTAAGGACAATTGGTTGAGGACCAATAGAACATATTTTCACAACAAATAGGCTCAAATAGTCTACTTTCAAAATTCAAGTTATTGGCGCAAATATCTGTTTCCGCATGATCCTAATTTTTTATGAGAAAATAAACAATTTCCTCTCTTCACTTNTTGTAAGGACAATTGGTTGAGGACCAATAGAACATATTTTCACAACAAATAGGCTCAAATAGTCTACTTTCAAAATTCAAGTTATTGGCGCAAATATCTGTTTCCGCATGATCCTAATTTTTTATGAGAAAATAAACAATTTCCTCTCTTCACTTTGATTAATGCAACAAAAATCTTTAATAACTCGACATAAGGCCAGACATAAACGTCACGAGTATATTCGTATTATTGCAATAATTCTCCAAATTTAACTTCAAATATATATTGTAGTCAATTAGAGATGGTTGAACAAGGGGCATTTTGGTCTATTCCTCTTTTTTCTAGAGGCCAAAACTTGCTCAAATGCATTGAAAAGACTTGGTAAAAGTCAAATGACTATTACGTTTCAACGATGTTTACTTTTCTGGAGTTTTTGAGTAGACCGGATGACCAAGTCTGGCCATCTTGGCTATATTTTCAAACGAGGAAAATGAGGGTGAGTTTGAGTCACGTTATTTTGGAAGAATTTATTCTGAAATAGTAAATTAATGGAGAATGTGTTGTTGAAAAAGAAGGAAAAATTATTGACGTAATGGAAAATATTATTTTATTGAAGAATGTGTGGTTGAAAATGAGTAGAATAATGAAAATGAAAATTTTAACGTGTACCAAACAGGGGTTAAATATGGTTAATCGTTTTAGATCACTTTTTAAAGTAATTTTGTGATTAAAAGGGTGTTTGGTGAGAATTAAAATTAGATTTTTATAGTAGCTTGTGATAATTAAATTTTTAATAGCTTGTGATAGAAGTTTTTGAAATGTGTGGTTGAAAGACTGTGGGACCATGAAAAATGTTATTAATATTAATTATTTGATTTTAACTTTGATTAAAATCTTATTTTAATCCGAAACAAACATGGCTGAAGTTTATTAAGAAAGCCATTTGTTCTCCCCAAAACTTTGTTTTTGAAATAAGAACAATAAATATGATTAACTATCGAGGTCAAATCATGTTTACCCTTTTCGTCCTATCTTCGAATCAGTACAAGGGAGTTTTTCGCAACTCACCTTGATAACTCTTCCAGTTGGAAAATTACCGTTCCATTAGGAGTGGGGGCACTACAAAGATTGCGGTGCACAAATTTCTCTCGTCACCCATGTTTGAAGGTCTTAGTTTTTACAAATAATGGAGTATCTAGGACCCTATCTGTATTGTTACATATATTTACTTAAATTTAATTTAATTATAATGAATATCAAATTATTGCTGGGAATTCATTTAGCAATAACTCAGGATTCGCAATTTTAATATTCAAATATCCATATAATAAATAAAGAAATAATGAGCAATTGGAACGTTTGAATGTACAAAAATAACTGAATCATTTTTTCATCTATAAAAAACAATTATTTTGCAAAGAAAAGTCAAAATAGTAAGGTCCACCTCATCACATCCAGTTGGGTGCACTCACAAGATAGTGAAGCAGTTGAACCCCCCCCCCACCCCCCCACCCCTCCTTTTTAATTTAGATATTAACCCATTGCAGATGAAATACTAATGAAGCAAAGAGAAATTCCTATTTTACACTAATCCTAAAATGACACATGTTTGTTCCACTTTAGTCACTCTGTATGTGTCGTTAAAGTCACTAAAATTTATTGACAAAAATAAAATAGACGTGAACTTTAGAAGTATAAATTGCATCATCGGTTACGAATTAAAAACATCACCTTGTCAATCAAGCCAGGATTTGCTAGCTAAAAACAATTAAAAAATGCGAAGAAGAAAAATTAAAGTGGATTTCTCTCTTTTGTTATTCATTCCACAGCTTTAGGAACGTGGGTTGTTTTGCTGCAAACCTATTCATCATACCTCATAAATTTCAAAACATCATCATTATGTTTTGTCTGAATTTTAAGTAATCAAAATGACCTAGAAATAAACAAAAAGTCACTTTTTGAGAACACCTGAGCATAGGCTTGCATATACTAGAAACTGAGACATATCAAAGTTATATTGCCTGCCTGATAGATTAGTTAAGTTTTAAGCTGGCAGCAACAGGCGGTGGCGACGACAGCCGCCGCCTATACAGATAGATAGATAATACAAGAATGAAGCTAGAAAAATATTTACATGTTTTCGATTGTAGACTAAAGTTTTTCAGTAGTAATACAATGCATCGACTTTCTATTCCACATATTATTCTTAGATAAATGAACTAGAGAGTAGGGACAACGTAAATGGATGGTGCAATTGTCTTTAGATAGAACTTAACAATAGTTCCACCTTTGTCCCAACCTCTCAATCTACTTCCCTCGATTCAAAACCACCTAGATAGCTAATCCCTTGCAAGTACGTCCAAGTTTACTATTTTTGTTTGACAACCATTCTTTCAAAACTCGTTTTTTTTTTCAAGTTTATTTTCAACAACACATTCTCACAATAAAAATATTCTTCACGTAAATCAAAAACTTTTTCATACTTTTTAACTATACATTCTTCAAAAACTCATTCTACACAAAAAATGACAGTCAAACAGTGGCGTAGTTATAATGTTGAAAATGTACTTTGCACAGTCAAAGATTGAAAAAACAAAGCCTCGGAGAAACATTGATACATCAAATGCGTAAACAATATTAGATTAAAGCAGGGGAAAAAGTGGGTTTTGGCTTTAGAAACATGGCAGGTTGTTTTGTTCCAGAGTGGAGCAGAATTATGTCACCTAAAAAACTTTTTGCATTTTTTAATACAAAAATTAAAATGAGGTTGGAACCTATACATTGCATAAAAATCATACTTTTCGCGATCATTCCATGTCTAGTTGTGCAGCTTTGCCAACTCCCTTGTGCAGAATAATGCTATACAAAAATTTGTTGCTACGACTTAGGGACACTGCCTTAGGAAAAGAATAATTATCTGCGTGTTTCCAGACATAAAAAACACACATACTTTTTTGACAATTTTATCCTGCGGTTGTTCATCACAAAGCAGGGATTCCGTGCTTTCGAAACCATTCCGGCATGTGGAATCTTTCGTATAGAATGGGTCTTACATCCCTTTGCTGAGAAAGATGCTTGAGAAGTGGAAGGATGACTTCCAAAAGCTGAGGGGGGCACAGAGAGGAGCAAGTGAGTTGTGGAAGGGAGTGGGACGGGGAGAGTGAGGAAGCACTAACAAATTTGTCTTATTCCAGGTACCTGTTCATCGCGTGGTTGTCCAGCAGAAAAAGGAATGCATGGAATTCCATTCAATGGTTGCAGCAAGAAGCTGAACGGGTTGTTATCAACAATAACAACTCGGCATGGATCCTTTGATATGCACGACAGGTCCTTCACATGTTCACGATATTCACTGCAATGTATAAAAAGATGAACAAAAAATGAGTTCACAGTACCAAAAGGGCAGAATGATAATCTAATATGCATTTAAAATAAAAAAACCCTTTTTTACAACCTATTAACCAGTTTCAGTAGTACTTTTTATTAATCAGCCATCACTGAACTTCGATGAAAGAAAAAGGAAAGAAAAATATGAATCATGAAGTATGCAATTAGTCAGAAATGAATAAAACACTCTAAAAGTTTTCATTCTATATAAATTTTCATGACATGAAATCATGAATAGCAAAATCAAACCAATGCACTAAGAAACCACAAAGAAAAATAGTATCAACACTGAAGCCTCAGGATTTGGCATGTGCACTGTAGATCGATACAAAAAACGTAGGGTTGGAGTTTCTTCCCTTGCTTTCTAATTATGAAGCTTTCATCGTGTTTTAACCATTGCAATAAATGCATTCTATTGTTCAAGGAGCAGTTCGTGAATTGTACACACTCAAAATTTCAATGGAGGTAGAACAAACGCGCTATATGGAAGCGTTAGTATTGGATTTTGTTCTGTGCAATGTCCATCAGGAAAAATCAGACAGCCATCATCAATCTTAAACCGGGTATCCACGTGTCTGTGCATCAGTGGTGTACAAAACTTTACTCTTTTACAAATATTTTGTTTGACAAAATTCCAACTAAGTATATCATGTTAGGATTCCTCTTACAAGTCATAAAATATTTTTGTCTAATTAATTTGAAAATAGTGGTAAAGTGAAAATTGTTCATTTTTAATTTTATTTATTTAGAATATTATTTCATTTGTTTAATCTAAGGATTATTCTCAATAAGCTTGGATCTGGCTACAGGAATCCTTTTTGGCTAAAATCCACCATCGAAAAGAACAAGCAGATTTTTCCAAAGTACATCCAAATAAAATTCCACAACCACAAACCACTGTCACCCTGGTCACAGCCAAAACCAGTCATCACCTCCCATATTAATTGAGCTTAGTATGATTGTTGCTTTTAAGGAGATGGAGTACATTTGGGTGTGGAAATTATGTGTGAAGTATTCAGTGTCCCGGGAGGGGAGGGAAAGTAGCAGTAGGAAGAAATTCAACAAAAGTGAAAAGGTAAAGGGAGAGTATATAAGCTACAAGTCTATTTTAATAATATCGATAATATAATCATTCGGTTTTCAGAATCGTGTATCATTTCCTAGTGGCAACTACAGAAATAAAAATTTCAACAGCTGCAAAATACTGTATGAGAAAGTTCCCACCAAAAAGTCTGATAGCATATGAACCCCAAAAAAGAATCTGACATTATCTTCAAATGTACTCAGCTATCTCCCGAAGCCATAGAAGGCATAAGATTACACATTGACAGTGGCACAGTGCATATGACAATAATATAGCATGAACAATAAGTTACATGAGGTCAATGTGAAACATGGCAGATGCTTCAATGAATCTTTAGACTATAATATCTTATTTCTTTCTCTTATTGTGTATGTGTGAGATCAACAATGAAAAGCGTATCAAAGATGGCAAATTAGAAGCTTATGGAAAAAAATACGATGTTATCAAAGAGGATTGCTGATATTCACAGTGATAGACCAAAGTTTTGGAACAACTATACTTACGTACTAATTGTCGAAGGCCGATAAAGTCTATGGCTGAATAAATTTTCAACATCTATTCGGTCGACAAGTGGTCTAGCATACCCTGCAAGAATTCAAATTAAAAATAAAAAAGGAACCCAGTGAAATAGTAAGTAAAATCTTGAGAGGATCACAGATGAAAAGAGGAAACGTGGAATAATGAAAAACCTTCAAGTCCAGCAGTAAATAAGACGAGATCCGCAAATTCACTTAGTTGTTTTAGAAATTCTCTCAGTCCAGGACGTTCAAACACTGTCACATAGTTCATCTTAGGTTTGCCTTCAACATCCTTGAAATCCCACCAAAGAAACAAATGTGTAAAAGGAAGAACAAATATTACATTGATATTAGACATTTTGCTTAATCATTGATAACTGACATAAACCATAGTTCACCTTGTCAGAGGAGATGCATTCCAGTTCAAACCATTTTAAACCAGCTTCTGTTGCTTGAGCACGTAGCATAGCAGGCAAACTCAATGTCTCATATGCACATACTAGAGTTTCGTCCAAGTCAAGAACCACCTGCTTCCAGTACATAGGTGAGACCACGGAGCAATTCTATTTAGAAGTAAGCACTTTTTAACAGCAAGGAAATTTTGAACGCCGATTAATGACAATATGAACTTATTTAGCAGACATGTTGTTCACCTACTCAACTCGTAGAAATTGACCAAGTTACAAGTCACTCCAGATTCAGTGACCACTACCTGATCCTTTCTATTTTCAGCTTCAATTTTATAGGTAATATTCTAGAAACTCAAGCATTATGAATAAGTCCAAATTATATCTCTGCCCTCTAATTAAGGCAACTTCAAATTTATAGAGAGAAGTGGAGGACCCAATACAGAAAAGCACAAACAATAGACAACAAGAAATAAAAAGCAGCGATGGTGTGGTGTTGCACAACTGTAGACACCAACACTGAACTTCAATTCATCACAAGTAAGCTATGCATGGGCAGAATTTCATCTGCCGTGCAAATTTTTACAACATTATGCATAGAAGCCACATTTACAATCCTACTGATCCTACACATGCTTCCCCGTACATTACATCCAAATGGGTAACACTGCAATTAACTTAAAGCTTATGTAAATCCACAGGACCTTAGTTTACTAAACTACAAAGTAGCGGGTTTAGCAAGGTAGTTTTTTCTCCACCGGAATGGTGGCAATAGACAATTCAATAAACAAGAAATTCGAACAAGTACCGTTGCAAACTCTGGAAAACCGTAATTATCTTTAACCATAGGCTATACCCACAATGGAAAACCACAAAATTATTCGAACCACTTATCATAAAATCCTTTTTTCAATCCGAACCGTCCCAATTCCAAAGAATAAGTTTGCAATGTTCTCAAATGTTTAAATTAGTTTGATTGGAAACAAAGATATCTTTATCAAACATCCGTGCTTTTTCCATGTCAATAGTAAAGAAAAACATATCTACTGGTCCCACTTTGTTAAATAAATGAATGAGATCTCAATGCTCTCTTTAATACTCTCCAATGGACAATGAATTTGATGAAAAACTGCTAATACCATCAAAATATATAAATGATGAATAAAACATCATATTTGGGAGAGAAGAAGATCAGCAACCCCCATGGTAGACAAAAGAAAAGAAAGAATTCAACTTAGCTCAAAGAAGCATTTTATGTTTTTGTGGGGTTAGTTACGTGGATTGTATTCTCCAATTCAATTTAATTAAACATTATTTACTTCTCTTCCACTGAAATTGCACCCATTTCCACTCCTGATTTCTGATTCCAGTGAAGAAACAGCTCCAAAAGCATACAAAACTGATAGAATATTGGTGATTAAATGCCTCTAAATGCCCAAAAACACGCATCTCTTGATAGTGTTCACCATCATTTTGAATCAAGAATCTTAGAATGACAGAGAATTTATCTCAATCATTTCACCAACTCTAAGTCTACCATATAACAAGGTTTCTATGTTCACTTTCACGTGTGTGCACGTATACAACCAAAATCATGCTAGTAACTAACTTTACCAGTTATTTTCATTTTCTGAATCCAATCAAATTCATATCAATGCAAATTTCAAAACCAAACTCAAAAGAAGAAATTTTTAACTTTTTGAAAGGACTATGAGGTCTCTTTGATGCATGCCTGCACAAAAAATACAACCACTAATTTGGTATTTGTTAGCTCATAAAACGTGGAGATACGGAATCACTGAATGATTTATGACATTGTTCAGACATATGTTGCACATTTAGTAATTTCCTACATAGCTCTAAAGATTCACTGTGGAGAGAATATTGGAAGGATACATTTTAGCAATGAAAAATACAATTGTTCTTGCTGATTAAATGGAATCAGAATTTTTATTTGCACACCACACTCAAATTAGGTTTCATGAGGAATATATAGAATTTAAAAGTTGCACCAATGTCATACCGTACTGATAACAAATGTGGCTGTGGTTTCTTAACACTTACTGGCACCAATCTGACCACTCGTAATAATCATCGCTCTCCATATGAACCATCCCAATGTAAGCCGTACATTTTTTTCCCCATAAAGAGAGTAACATCCTCTGATTGCCTCTCTTTCTTAAATAATGAACTCAAGATTTCAACATTTTCTCTTTAATGTTCTACATTAACCATGAAGAAAACTGATAATTCTAATATCAAAATGAAAATTATGAAGAGTAAACAGAACTTGTGAAAAGTTTTTTTTTTATAATCGTGGATGTCTGGGCTAGCTTGCGCGCACTTAAAGTAATTCAACGGTCTGAAATTTACAGCCGGATACTCACCTCAGTGGCAGGGGACTCAAACCGATGACCATTGGGGAGCAAACCCAAGGCTAACCAATTGAAAAAGTTGTGAAAAGTAAAAGATGAACAAACCCCACTGTAGAAAAATATTTCCTGAAGACTAAGAGTTGATTGTCAATAAAGACAAATAAAGCAAAAGCAAAGTACTCGCTTCTCTTCCCCTATTATCCCACCTATTTTCGCATCAATCGAGCAACTTCAGCAGATAAACAGCTCCAACAGCAGACAAGTCTATCGACATTTAATAGATTAATAGATACAGGTTACTTGCAATAAAGTGAACTCCATATCACCGAAAAAAAAACATATATTTTTGCGATAATTACCAGCTTCTTTTTGTATCACAGGATATTAAACTCTAAACGGTTAAGCAAATTATGACTCGGCTAAAAATTATCCGAGCAAGTCCCCAGCCCCAGGTCAACCTTAAGCTTATGCTTCCCATATGACCATCACACACAAAGTTATGATACTAACTCAAGTTTTCCACTTCTTTTAGTTTAGTCATAACCGATCATATCCAAATAAATTAAAATATTAAACTCGTATTCAAAAAAATAATTGTTACCGTCAGCTTCTGAAAAGGCGAAGCATCTGTCACTCGTTCTCCAGCACCGGCGATTGGGACAGCGGCGGGAGGTACAGGTGGAGTCTCTTCGGATTCTTCTTGAAACTCAGACAACTCAACTAGCGGTAAAGGCTTGAACTGCGGCGACGCTTGAGGAGTCGAAGAGTGGAAGGAGCTATGGCGTAGGCCAACGTAAGAGAGGAAGTGTGGGGTGCCTCTGAGAATCTGAGTGAAGATCTGGAAGAAGAAGGCGAGCCAGTTCATTAGCGTTTTCCAGACCTGTATCCTCCGCGGCTGCGGGTAAACTTCAGTCGCCACCGCCAGCTCCGCCATTGTTAATCGGTATATTACAGGGGTCAATTATACAAGCCTTTGGCTGACATCCGCCATGTAAAATAAGTGTGCGCTATTGGCTTGTCTTGTTCTGTGTATGTTTAGAGAGTGACGCCGAAGGAGTTGTTGAATTGGGCTACAGCGATGAAGTCTAGGTAGTAGAAGAATGAGGGTGTTTTTGCTAATTGGGCAGTCTGCCAATTTTTAATAGAATAATTGGTTTTATTACGGTGCTGCTAGACGTACAGAAACGCTCCACCAGAAATTGAACAGATGAGCTGGCAAGAAAAAACGCTTTAAATAAAAAAAATAAAATGGGAAAAACCTGTTCAGAAGACCACTTTTCTCTCACTTTCCACTTTCCTTTTCCCTTTCCCTTCAACGTGAAGAAGATCGATTAAAATGTTTCCCTGTAACCGCCCTATTTATGTAACACCATTACTTTTTGCTTCTGAATTTCAGGCAGCACACCATCTGTGTTTCTTTTACAAAACAGAAGATTTATGCATGCGAAGAGCAATTGATGAAACAAGAAATTAATAATTTCTCCATTAACATCCTCAGAAGATTCATCATTCTAATGATATTAATAACTAATTAAACAAGATTAAAAACCTAGTAAATGGTAGAAGAAGAAGAGACTAAAGAACCCAGATTCAATTTTTTTTTCTCTCTTTCTGGCTAACACTTATTAATCCATCAAAATTTTTTAAGAAGACCCATTAGTACCGAGAACACGAGGACTGTTGCCACTGTTATCATGAAGGTGGTGCTGACTCAAATCTTGACCACGGATGTTAATTTTGCTGTCATTGTTATTTTCCGGGTTGTGGTGGTGATATTGGATGGGAGTGGCAGAGGCAACGGTGGTGTCGGGCTCGACATTGGCGTTTACGGTATCGAATGTGTCATTTCTACTGCTTATAGTACCATAGGCGATACCATTACCGTTGCCATTGTTGGTAGGTGGAGCAGTGGGAGAGATGACACTGTTAGATAAGTGCTGATCTCTTTTGCCAGAAGTGGTTTTGTTGTTATGCATCCACACTTTGAATACCCCTTTGTCGACA
>CAIGRR010166516.1:0-12262 GCA_903798365.1 Fraxinus sp. 1973-6204
TTGGGGTGATCCGAATGAGCAAGTTGAAAGAATATCTCTATGAAGCAACCTAGCATCACTTTAGATAGAAACAGAATGGATGACTTACAACTGAAAGTAAGTTCTCCGGATCGATATATCCTACGACGTAAAAAACCTGACCTTTTCGTACGCTTGTCAGGGCTTGGACTTCTCTTTGGCTGTGCTTGGAACTTTCCTCTATCTCAATTTAGGTTAAGGTGCACTTTTTCTTATATATATATATATATATTAAAATTAAAATCAACAATTAATTTTAACTATATATTTTATGAATTTAACAATTTTTCAATCACACATTCCATCAACTTTTATTAAATTCTACTAACTATCTAATTTTTATCTAAACCAAACGTGAACTATATGAAAAAATTTTGTATTTAAAATGAAGCAAATGGACTTGATTATCAAGATAAATTAATTGAATATATACAATGGTCAGGTTGACCTTATTAAATTTCTTGAACTATATGAAAAAGAACGCTAATCTTTTTCTACTATATTCACTATTCAAGTTTATTATCCAATTATAGTATAGCAAGAATCCAACAGAACATTTGTAGTGATATTGGTTTGTGTTTCTGTATGATATAATTCAAAAAAGTAAGGATGTTCATTAACACGAACAAAAAGCTGGACTTTACCATAACCAAACATGCATCTTATCTTATCAAAATAGACAAGATAAAACAACACACAATGAAATGTTTCCTTCTCAACTTTATACTTTTTATATCGTTTCATTACACTTTGATCGGGCAAACCTAATTTGTAAAATGACGTATTATTTAAAGAGTAAGATAGTGGTCATATTGTACCCAATAAAATACTATTTGCAATAGAAGCCTGACAATGACACCCCGAATGATACCCCACGATTTTATTTTATTTTTCATGATGCCTCCCCTCTTTTGAGAGCCCTATCATCCGATGTGTGAACCCTGAATATACAACCAACAAAACCCTAAGATTTATTCCTTTACTATGGCACCAAAAGCATAGGGCATAAAGGGTTAAAGAGTTCGATTGAGTTTCGTCAAAAATATATTTTGAAATAGTAATTTGATGGAGAATGTGGTTAAAAAATAAGGAAAAACTTTGAGTTTGCGTGTAATATTATTTTATTGAACAATATGTGGTTGAAAATAAGAGAGTGAAAAATGTATTTTGGAAATATAAATTCATAATCTTGCATTTAAGGTGCACAAATACGTTTTTAAAAAAAGTTTATATTTTGAGCCTCTGTTTGGTACACATTAAAATTTTCCTTCTCATTCTTCTACTCATTTTCAACCACACATTTTTCAATAAAATAATATTTTTCATCATATCAATAAATTTTCCTTTTTTTAACCACGTATTCTCCTTCTAAATACTATTTTAACATTAATATTTTGTTCATCATTTTTATTCATTTGATTTCGAATAATCATTTTATTAACATTTTACTCATAACAAGAAAATGTATATTTAAGTTTAAAGAATTTATATTATATTTGATACAAAAATCAATTCAAGTAATCGAAAAGAAAAACATATAACCAATATTCAATGTTAATAATTAATCAAATAAACATAATTCGTTAAATATAAGTCAAATTGGACATATCATTTTAGACACATTCTATATGCACAATTTAATAGGAGAAAATGCAAATTTAGGTTTTAATTAGTTGGAAATTTGGTTGAGAAGTGGAGATTTGTAGTAGATGTGATAATTTGTAAAGAAATTATAGACAAATTTTAAGAAATTAGAAGGGTTAAGGTTAGGAAGAGAGTCAAGGGAGAATAAGTGAAAAGAGAAAAAAGTTCAAATTTATTGTAATTGTGTTCTTTTGATGAGGATTAAAATCAATTTTTTTTGTAAATTTTGATAAAAGTTAAAAAGTTAGGAATTCTATAAAATATGTTATTAAAATTAATTGTTAACTTTGATCTAAATTAAAATTTAAATTTCATTGATACGAAACATGACTTTATCAAAAAAAAAAATCCCAAAAGTTGGGGGTACCAAATTTTAAATGTCAAGGGTCTAACTTATGAGCGGTTTATGTTATTTGTTATACCAATTTTTAATTGTATGTAATGTTCCCAACGTTTACTCATTGTAACACTTGTGTTCTTAACTTTTTTCCTTTAAATTTTTATTTTCACCCTTTCATTAATTATACATCGGATCGTTGATGAGAGTTCTATTAATATATTTTCTTAAAATTATGATGGACAAATAAGTCATTTTTCATCCTCTCTCCAAAATTCTTGGTTGAAATCTATTATCAGAGACAAGTATATTAATTAAAAAATAATGCTAAAGAGAGATGAATGTGACGAAAAAAGTTGGAGGCAGAAGTGCTGCATTGAACAAAGATTAAGGACCTTAAATGTAATTAAAATATTGTTCAACAAATTAAGTTCTTATTTGACTTTCTTTAAATTAAAACTTTTTATTTCTCTTTCTCATTTTCAATCATACATTCACACAATAAATTATTCTTCACGTAAACCCAAAGTAGTCAAATACTACATTTGTCAAAGAATAGGAACTGCAACCATAATTTTCCCCCTTCAATTAAAGTTTATGAACCTTTGCTCTTTGTGCTTTAAAAATAGTTACCTAATATCCACTTCATTTATATAAATGGAGTCCAATTATACCAACACCTACCCCACCCAACACACACCCCCACAATGTAACATGGTATGTGCCATGCTTTTGCACAATTTTTCTACCCCATAATCTAGTGGAAGGTTCCTATGCACATAAAAATTGATTTTCATTTAAAAGATAACGCTGAGACAATTAAACTTTTAGGGTAAAAGTATGAGATAGAACTCTTATCTGGCTTCAAGTTAACACCATGTAAAAAAGGGTCTTAATTATAGTTTTTCATACGAAGACCTATTCATTATTAATAAATGCTAGCACAGGTACATAAAAATATATGGTCAACCCCATTCCATGTTGACACTTGTTGGGTATAGAATAAATCTTCAACTTCCCTCCAATTTCATTTAGGGGGTGGTATAGTTGCCGAAGAACCCCCAACGCGCCATTGATCTAATCATGATCAAGTTTTGGGAACACATTAGAAGTCGGAGAAATGATTTTGAGAAGAATGTACCATTTGCAAATATGTGGTGGTTTGGCATGAAATATCATCCCCGATTAAGGTCCTGAAAAGAAATTAATTAAGATAATAATTAATAACTAGATAAAATGGAGAAGAATACGAACACAAAGGTATAGCTGTATAAGTTGATCTCACTCTCTTGGACGGGATGCCCATAAGGAACTTAGGGCTCGTAATCGACCATAATACTCCCCAATTACCAAAAAACATCGCGCTGCTTGTCGGACTGTCAATACTCGGTGCAATTGATGAAGTGTTTGTTGTCTTAAATTATCAGCCTATAGTTCAAGATTTACATAAACTATCAATGAAACTCGAGAAGAATCATAAAGTAAAAATATGCATAAACTCACGGGCATCAATACATTAACAATTTAAAAATTATTCTTGATATATATAGTTTTAGATACGTTATCTCAAATCCGTAAATCACAATTTTAATCAATCCCTAACTATCAAATGATCGAAATTGGGTAAGGGCCAAAAGCGTAAAACTCGTGTGAATCTACATAATAACAAATTAAGTCTTGTTCCCAATAAATATAATGCTTGCTTCATTAATCTTTTTTTTTTCTTTATTAATCCATGACTATGGAATAAAAATTGACATGGATTGTGCACCGCAATGCAGGAGAAAGCTCCAAATAAATTTTCTAAGGGGTTGATAACCCAATATTTGGACTATTGCAATCATTGATTTAAAATATAGGTTATTTTTCCAAGTTCTCAATTATTTTATTGACATTATCCCCAAATTTTCATTTAATAAAACTTTACTGATAGGCCTAGCAGGGGCTTTTATTTGATTATGCGTCACTTTCAAACAAGGTTCAATATGAAACACCCATCAATTTAAAGAAAAACAGACATTTCTAATATAAAATGCTTAATAATGACAAAAGTTGTGTGTGTGTGTGTGTGTGTACATCCACCTTCGTCAAATTTACCTGACGGACGATTATATGCTTATAATATGTAACAGAATTTACCTGACGGACGAAACCTTCAAGATTTGTAAGCTTGCCAAGTGCAATGGCGATATGGTGCATGCTATCATTAATGGAACCACCGGCTATGGTATCGTTTAAAGATTGTTGTAGCTGTTCCAATCCGTGGGAGAGAGCCTCTTCTGCTTGTTCTGTGGACCGTTGGAGGCTGTAAATCCCAATAAGTTGCTGCTCTGATAAGGGGTCTAATTGTGCTGCTAACATCTGATCACCAAAATCACAAAGGAAAGAGGACGTGATTAGAATAAGCCCCTGTTTGGTACACATTAAAATTTACATTTTCATTCTTCTACTCATTTTCAACTACACATTCTTTAATATAATAAACTTTTCCTTCTTTATCAATCATACATTCTCCATCAATCTACTATTCCAAAATACATTCTTTCAAAATAATTTGGCTCAAACACACTCTAAACTGAATGCGACAAGGGAAAAGTGGTGAAAAAATTAGACTTGAATGCACAAGCAATGCCCTATATGCACGTTTGGCATAGATTTAAAAAAGGAGTTAAAACGTCTATTATTGTCGACTCATTTAATACTGCTTAACAAATGTGAACTATATGTCCCAAGTGTTATGCACGTGTGGTGTGTGAAACTCACATGTAGAGTGCTTAATCATGACTTTTGATTAGGGAAGGGAAATGACTAATGATCGGTGCACATAAACGAATGGTAGTAATATAAACAGATAAATAGTAGTAAAGTGAATTCAAACCTTGATGAGTTCAGACGGGCGAAAACCGGCCATCCACAGAAAACAACGTTCAGCCGGAGTAGCCCACATTCCGTTTATGAGATGAAAGACATCAGATTTAGCAGCCACTCCTTTTAGATGAAAAATTTCATCATAATGTGTCATGTATCCACCTAATATTACCCTGAGATCAGCATCTGATAAGTGGGCTTGCAATGCTGTTCGAATTTCTGTCATATGCCTATGATCATCGTCTAACCATCTTGCATATTCCATATCAAATATTGCAGCACCTGTAATAACATAAACAAGATATTGCCTAGTAATATATTCATGTCATGAATGTTCTTAGAATTGGTACAACAGATCGAAGTGATTTTTTTTCTAGAATTATCATTGCCCTTCTAAAATTCCATTAAAACAAAACCCTTTATTTCTCATATTCATTTTCAATCACATTTTCACATAATTACATATTATACACGTAAATAAAAAAAAAAAAAAAAATCCATACATCTAATCACATATTTTTCATAAAAAAAAAAAAAAATTATTCAAAACATTATTTTTCTCGATTTCTCTTTATAATGACCATCAAGCACGGGGCTTATTCTTTTACCTTCTTTAGGCTTTCTATGCCTAGAGTCAAAAGTTCGGTTCATTAGTTGAAAAACCATTCTTAAAAAAAAAAAAAAAAAAATAAGGATAGTTAAGAGAATTAATGGAAGGGTTCAAAATGGAAGAAAGTTAAAATGACAGAATTTCGATAAAGAAAGTCGAAGCTGATGATACAAAGAGAGGTCTTCGAGGTTCAATTTGACCATCTTTTGTTCAATTTGACCATCTTTTCTTTTTCCTCTACTCTGTTTACTTTTTCTGTTGTCACATTTCTTTTATCACTTGCTATATTTTGCTCTTATACTTGTTATCACGAAAACTTGAACGTGGATAACCTAAAAAGGAAATTAAAATGAGAAACGCAGTACGTCAACCCGGTATGTAGGGAATGTATTTCTATATTGAATCGGACATGAAACACGATTGAAACATCACAAATATTGCAGCACCTGTAATAACGTAAACAAGATATTGCCTAGTAATATATTCATGTCATGAATGTTCTTAGAATTGGTACAACAGATCGAAGTGATTTTTTTTTCTAGAATTATCATTGCCCTTCTAAAATCCCATAAAAACAAAACCCTTTATTTCTCATATTCATTTTCAATCACATTTTCACACAATTACATATTATACACGTAAATTAAAAAAAAATTCCATACTTCTAATCACATATTTTTCAAAAAAAAATAAAAATAAAAAATAAATAAATAAATAAATAATTTATTCAAAACATTATTTTTCTCGATTTCTCTTTATAATGACCATCAAGCAGAGGCATAATGTCATTTACTTAGTCCATGTTTGGGCCCCATTAATTTTAAAATGTATTTTTCTCTCTCTTCTTTTCAATCACATATTTTTTGATAAAATAATATTTTACGTAAATCCAAATTTTTTCTACTTTTTTAACCATCCATTCTTCAAGAACTCACTGTTAAAAAATAAAAATAAAATAAAATAAAATAAAATCCCAAAAATAATTATAATGGAACTCAAACGGGGCTTAGGGCCTGTTTCGTACGGCTTAAAATCCGATTAAAATTGAAAATATGGTCGTTATTGGATCTCACCCGTCTAATAAAAGTCAACAATAACGACTAATTTTCAATTTTAATCCGATTTTAATATCTACCAAACAGGATCTAAATTTTAACAATCATTCCATCACATAAAAACTAAAGAGAGGTGCTACAAGTACAAGGGCCCTTTCACAGGCCCCTGCAGGCACCTCACATAGGGGGGATAGCCNAAATCCGATTAAAATTGAAAATATGGTCGTTATTGGATCTCACCCGTCTAATAAAAGTCAACAATAACGGCTATATTTTCAATTTTAATCTCTACCAAACACCCTCTTATTCTTTTACCTTCTTTAGGCTTCCTATGCCTAGAGTCAAAAGTTCGGTTCATTAGTTGAAAAATCATTCTTTAAAAAAAAAAAAAAAAAAAAAAGCCTTTTTTGTTGTAAAATGCTTTATTAAAGGCATTCTTCTCTAATTTACTTAAGTCAAAATTGACCTAAAAAGAACAACACTATCTTCTCTAATGGATCACAAAGGATTAGACTTACCAGAACTAATGTTCCCACCAGCACCCCCACCTCCTCCTATGAAAAGTCCCTGCAGTTCATCACATTAATTAAGAAAAATATTTTTAAAAATCAGAAAATTCATTTCTAAAAAATTAAATGTTTTATTTACTTGTGAACGTGCTCTTTGAAGATCCTGCTCTAGCTGGCTGAGCCTTACCCTACTTGATTCTAGCTGCTGTACATAGGCCTGAACCAAAAAAAAATGTGTGGTTGATAAGAAGAGATGAAAAAAAATTAATTTAATGGGAACCAAAACGGGCAAATATGATTTGAAGAACATAATTTTCATATTAGTCCATTTCTAGTGTCGTAAGGAGAAATTGGTACCCCCACCTTTTTTCTAAGCCTGCTCTTCTTTGCTGCTTCCCTATTTTGAGCCAAACGTCTCAATGACTGTGACCAGCCAAGAAAAAGATTATCAGCTTCAAGATTAAATATTTTTCGGAATTAATTGAGAATTTAAGTAGATATAAATGCACTAAAAAAATTATATATAATATTACAATATCCGCTAAAAACTATGGAAAATTTCCAAGATCTATGTGATATTTTCATAATTTTCTACGACTATTTGGGTTTCCATTTAACTCTTGATGCAATTTTTTGTCATTTTAGATTGCCAAAAAAAATCTTTAGGACCTTAATGTCACCAATCACAAATCATGGGGGACTGATTGTGCAATTTACCTTTTCAAGAACTCTCTCTGAATTAGGACCAGCTCCCCTTCTCTGCGTAATTAAAAAATAATTTTTTTTTCTTTTCAATCAAATATTTTTTAAATAAAATAATATTACCCGTAAATCTAAAAAATTTCATAATTTTTCCACATCACATTCTCTCATCAATCACTATTTTAAAAATTCTAAGATTCAAACAAACCAAACAGGAGACCACATTATTTTATAATATAAATCACAAAGCAGAAGTAACAGTTTAACTAGCGTAAAGATTGGCCTTTTTCATATATGTCAGAATGAAAATAATAGAATCCTTCATAATATCAGAAAAATACAACCTTTTCTATCAGTTGTTGGGATTTGTGAGCTATAGAAGAGAAAGAAGATTCAACCTTTTTTCCGAGTTTTTGGGATTGTGTTCAGTAGAACAGGTAAAATAAATAAATAAATAAATAAAAATTGTGTTGCATGATACTCGACAATATTGATGAATATTACGTATTTCGTTGTATTCTACTATTCGACAACATATTTCCATTTTAATAATGTACAGTAGAGTGGACCCTATAAAAGTAGTGAGAAAAGAGAAGTGTAGAAACCTTTTCTGAGGTTGGCTTGGCAAGTGGTTGAGGCTGAGTCACTCCTGTTCTCGGGCTATTACTTGCACTAGCCATCTCTACCTGTTGTGGTAGCTGTAGATGATGATGCATCTGATCAATCCCTTGATGCTCTGATGAAGCAGCACCTTTTCTATCAACAGGAGACTCTGGTTCCAATCTGCTGCCCTCACCTCTACTTGAAAGTGAATGCACAGCTGATCCTGAATCAGCACTCTCTTCCGCTGATTTTGAACTTCCCTGTACAATTAAGCCCTTGTTTGTCTACCATTATATAAAACTCTGTTTGCTACAGTAAACAATACCCACCACACATTCACCCAATAAAATATTCCACATACAAACCAATAAAGTTATTTTAAATTTCAACCACACATTCTCCAAAAAATACTATTCATTACATCATTCTTGGAACAATAATGGGTGACAAACAAGGCCTAAATCACACACAGTGTCCAGAGAAAGTCAGTCGATGGTAGACTTTTTGAACTGGATTATAATCATACTGTTCACTTATTCCCTCTACGTGTAAAATATATAGACAGATGGTCAAAGAAAGGGAAGTACTCTTGGGGTATGATGGAACCTCATAGGCCAAGAAGGGAACATTTCCAGAGTTGCTGCAGGTCTGCCTGTGTATAAAGCTGCACAAATCACAAAAGCAAAATCTTTGAGAAAGTTTTAAGCAATTATTTTCAAGAAAAGGAAAAAAAGGAAGCTAATCACTTGTTTTTTTCTTTTCTTTTTTTCCTTCCCATTTTCGCAGCAGTTATTTGAAACCCCACGTCATTCTAATGTTTTGCTCAGGTATGATTTCTGTATTACAAATCAAAAAAGGAAGACAACATACGTTGTTTTATATCATTAACTGCTTGCAGCATAATAGCCTCCTCCAGCTCTCCAAAATCAAAAGCAGGTCCTTCTTGATTTCTAAAGAAAACCCCCCCCAAAAAAATTAAAAAATAATAAAAAATAAAACCCGTGTCAACCTTATATATCAAGTCCTAAAAGATTTAGAGCAGGTTGAATAAAGAGAGGCAAAAAAAAAACAATATTTTGAAATGTAAAGAAATACATAAAGGTCCCGGTAGGAGGATGAATCATATGAGGAACTGGATAAGGGATATGACCCAAATCTGATAAAGCAGGCTCTTCAATTCTATGACTCGCCATGCAAACACCTCCTCAGAACATTCTCGTACTCCGATAAATGAAACCAACTGATACCAGAAAACAAAATCCAAGATAAAATATGATGTTTTCTTGTGAGAATTAAGAAGAAGATGAATTTAGCAACTTCTTGCTGGGATTTTCTTGAACAGAAGTTCCACTATCTATAGATATAACATAAGTATTACATGATGTCGCTTTAAAGTGTCTCTATCTGCTGCTTTTTCTCTCCTTCCCTACGAAGAAAACTATCTGATTATTCTGATGGGGTTTGCTTTTTATCTTCTGTAGTAATCAGATTTGAAACTCATCCCTTTGTACAGGAATCCTTGTCCTGCAATTTGCAAAGCTGTCTCAGGGCCTCGAATTTTGTGGGGTTACAATAAAAAATAAAATAAAATGAGAATTATGCATAAATAAAAACAAATAAATAAAGTAGGATCATTTGTAGGTAACGACCAGAACCAGTGACTCCTACTCCATCTCCACTCTCTCTCCCACCATGCGTTTTTCTATTGACTAATGTTATTTAACACTATTAATATTTAACGTCACTAATGTTTAACATCAGTTTAGATGACAACACTAATAATATTAAATTACATGTTGAATTAAATAAATTATATGATTCAACTTTAATTAAACATAATACACAATGTCATATAAATAAGTATTCTAGCACCATGGTGCTAGACAATATTATTCTTTTCTATCGGTGCATTTAATGGGGACTCTTTAGAGCTGCGAGTACTATCATCGAATAGGATTTAATGACGTTTAAATGTTTGATTATATATACAAAATTTTAATATCTTGTACATTTATCTCATCTATTAGATATTTTAAAAAGAATAATGATATGTAACATCACTAGCATTCTTAAGAGTCCAATCATTTATTGTCCAATGAATTGTAATACATTTTCATTCACTTGAAAAATGAATAAGTTAATTCTTTGTCACATATATATACACATGTTAAACATTAATAATGCTACATAGTATTATTTACATAAAGATAAATAAATAATAATCCAATCATTATTGTCCAATGAATTATAATACATTACTATTCACTTGAAAAATGAATAAGTGAATTCACGGTCACATATACACCGGTGTTAAGCATCTACATAGCAATATTATTCTCCAATGAATTATAATACATTACTATTCACTTGAAAAATGAATAAGTGAATTCACGGTCACATATACACCGGTGTTAAGCATCTACATAGCAATATTATTCACATAATAGTAAATAAATATTAACATTAGGATATTTCACAATTACATTAGCTTGCTTTAATATTCATACTATGTGGTTGTTTGGGGCCGATTATCAGCAAATTTTAATGAAAATTGTTACCGTTATAATTTGAAAAGCAACTGCACTAATTGACCACATTTCACAGAATTTACAATGTACTATTTTGACATTTGATTCACTTGTTTGGAAGAATGTAGGCAAGTACACGTAACTATCACAATATGTGTTGATCACTCTGAATTTGTATATTTATTTTGTTTTTTATTTACTATTCCTATAATAAAAAGGAATTAAGATAATACTCCGAATAGAAATCCTTTTCAACTCAAGGAGACAAGGATTCCATTCAAAAAATTGAAGGAAAAAGTTGGAGAAAAAGAAAGATTTAAAGATGTTTTCTTGATCTTTTTATCCTTCAAAAGAGTATATTTTGGTTGGAGAGTGGGGGGCTGGGGATGTATAGAGTTTACTTTGACAACTCATGCCTTAAAAAAGAGTTATTATTTGAAAAGGAAAATTTTGTGTGTACATAATTTCGGTATATAATGATGTCCATAATATGATGTGGACAAAATCTTGTTGTTGACGTGAAAGTGTGAAATTTGAATTAAAGGTTGAATCCAGTGCCACGTGTAATTATGGACACCATTATGTGTAACATTATGTACTTGTAGCACTTTTTTTTTCAAATTGTTGATTGGAATATGTTATGTGTACTTGAATATGCTATGTGTACATAAAAGTACACATAACATTTGACATAAGGGGTCGCCATTTGTCAATTATGTCAACCTTTATGTGTAATGTCATGTACATATAGCATAACTCTTGTTGGTTATAATTTTACGACCCAAACATTAAATTAATAGTCACCAATAAGAAAACCCACTTGTCCGTATTATTAAGCTTTGAAATGGATTTGTTTGGTATTATCCGCTTTGTTGATGGGTCAACATCCCTTCCTTGTCATCACCGAAAACCATGCCATTTCAAGATTCTTTCCCTTAGTAGAAATCATTTTTTGATGTAACAAAAATCTTTTGAGTTATTTTTGTACAATTTTGTTCTACTTAACGTTTTAAATAACTTGGCCATGTTTTAGAGCCATTAATTTCTTATAATGTATTATAAAATAGTATAGTAATAGAGAGTGTGTAATTAAAAAGTAAGAAAAACTTTATTGGTTTGTGTGTATGATATTTTATTATATAAATGTGTGGTAAATAATGATATTGTAGAAAGCAATTTAAAATTTTAAAGGATGACGAACATGAGCTTTTATATACCACCATTTTGGTACACATTAAAGGATAGAGGATAACGTTAAACACTATAATTATCCAAATTTTATTTTTCTTATATGTTAATAATATTCAATATGCATCTAATCTAGGGGTGTCCAAAATATCCGAACCGAACCGGACCGAACCGGACCCGAACCGAACCGAGCTGTTCTT